>JAQZBX010036418.1:0-24188 GCA_029593785.1 Cabassous unicinctus
AAAAAAAAAAAAAATGTAATGAGGTGGGTGGAATGATCAAACACAGAAGCACACTGTGTTTGTAAAGCAGACTTACAAAGTGGGTGCTTGGAAGAAACAGAACAGGGTTCTACGAGCTCTCATTACAAAGGAACATAATCTGGGCCAGGAATGGAGGCAGGCAAGAGGTGATGGGGGCCGTAGGAGTTGGGATGAGGTGGAGTCACAGAAGGCTTTCTTAAGGAAGTGAAATGTGAAGTGAGATCTTAGAAGATAGGGGACCAAGATAGGAAATTTCTTTCTGGCAAGTGGGACTGTGACATTCAGGGAATTGAAGGAAATAAATACATCTGAGCTTTGAGAAATGAGCAAAGAGGAAGATGAAGATGGGGAAGCAGGCAGTGGTAAGAAGTTATGGGAGCTTGTAATTTATGTTGAGGACTTTCATTTTAATTTTTGGTATTAGCAATGGAAAGCCATCAATTCCTCAAACGTCAGGCTTCAGACTAGCTTCTGGGTTTACAAAGGCTAGCAGACTGCTTTTCTGCTCACGAGGGGCTCCCACACTAGTGGAGGATAATGAAAGGTCAGATAACAATCAAGCACAAACTTGGAAGTATGAGGGAGGCAAGTCAATGATACTATGGGAATGCTAAGGAAGGTACCTAACTCAGACTGAGAGATCAGGGCAGACTTCCCGGAAGAAGTAATGGCTGAGCTAAGTCTCAAGGGCACACCATCACATACATGGTTGCCCACTCCAACAAGCCTACCCAAATACAGATCTCTTGGGTAAAGTGTGGACTTGAGCCTGAGGCTCCTTGTTTTGCCTCCTCTTGTCCACATTACTGGTTCCTATGGAACCAAAATGCCAAAGTTAATGACATTCCTTTCCAAGACTTGGTGCCACCAGGAGACTCACCTAAAAGGCAAATCATTGTTGAGCATCTATTGTGGGTTCAGTTTTGCAGAATAATAAGGAATTCTGGCTGAGCTGATGCTGAGGATCATAAACATATCCCAAATGGGAGTTGGAGTACTTCTCTGCTCCAATTATTTGGAAAAAAGAAGTGATGTTTTTCTTTCTTTCTTTTTCAGAAGAGCACTAGGGGAGAGATGCCAGTGGAAGGGACAGTGTGGCATCTGTCCTTCCTAGGGGCTGGCATTTGTTTATTTGATTGACTCTTTGTTTTAGTTGGGATGGAGGGAGGAAGAACTAGTGTGAGAAATCAAAAGAGTTCATGGAAAATGTGTAAGACTTTGGGCACAAGTAGCACTGCTTCAGGGCCTAAGTGAGCTTGTGTGCAATTGTGTTGGGGAAGGAAGGAATCTCTCCCCACCAGCCATACTTGCCGGCAGCTCTCAGTACAGCTGTGGTCACTAGCAGGCTCAGGAAGACCAGCACACCCCGCTGTGGAAGATTGACAGGCAGATTGACCAGGAGGCCTAACACAAGACATTTCAGGATGCATCCCCACAGGCCTGGGAGCTGTTTCTCCCTCCTCAGTTCGCTTGAAAATACCCAGTAGAGTCTTCTGGAGATCCTGCAATTATTCAGATGCTGGTTACAAGTAACCCATATTTGGACATTAATGTGGCATGCCCGAATTTGTACTCACAAAGTGGTGACATCTAAGACATCCAATTTATTTCAGATTGGCTTGCACAGAGTAGAGCTGTGCAGGGAGGGGAGATGGGGCAACTAAAGCATTATTGGGTGACCTGCTAGATGACTTTGGACAAGTCATTTTTACCTCTCTTGGCCCCAGTATACTTACCTATAAAATGAGATGGAAGAGTGAAATAAATTAATGCTCCTTAACTCAGGAGGCAAAAGGCTCAGGGCAAGGTTGGGTTGAGACTTTATCCAGGTATATATGAAAACCATTGGAGTTTTCAAAATTTGAAGCTCACCCTACACTTTGACTCCCAGTAAACAAGAAAATTTCTTTTCATCTGTGCTCTACCTGCCTGGCTTTGTTTCTCTGGGATGTTTCTGATTCCACACTCTTTTAGTCCCTGGCCACATTCCTAGAGCAGGTCCAAGCTTCCATCTACCAGAACCAGGCTCAAAAGAAATCTTTAAATGCTGATTCCATCAGGTCAGGCTTCTACTCTAAAATCTGCAGTGGCTCCTGTGACATTTGCCATTTTTCCATCACTTTTAAAAGCCTAATGAGGCTGTTGCAGACATCAAAGAGTGAAAAATCAATAGAACCTGGTGACTGATGGGATCTGGTGACAAGGAGAGGAGTCAAAGAAGTGAGTGTGGTTAATTGAGAAAATGGTGGTGCTATTAACAGACAGAAGTTGAGAGAGAGCTGGTTTAGAAGTAAAGAGAATGAGCTCATTTTCAGACCGATTGAATTTGAGATGCCAGCAAGACAAAGATGTGAGTTCCCCGTGACTAGGGTAGCAGAGGAAGCTGAAGTCTCACAGGGAAAGTGGAAGGGCAGAATATTATTTATTGAGTACCTACCACATGCCATTCCTGAAACAGGCACTCTGCCCCAGCATTCTTAGTTAGTGCTCACAATGAGGTAAGTACTCTTACTGCAATTTTATAGATGAGGATATCAGGGTTGTGGGAAAGTCAGTCACCTGCTCACCTGCCCAAAGTCACACAACTCAAAAGAACTGATTTGAACACAGATCTCCTTGACATCAAGCTGCCTCCCTTGTTAGGGCAAAAGAACAAAACTGGAACACAAGGTCTTGATGATTTGGGCATGTGTAATGTTTAATTTGTATTTTAAGCATTTAGCTGGGTAGTTCACACTAAGTATAAAATACTATTTACATCTTATTTTGACACAGAGCTGAGTAGCAGCATTACAGATCTAGAGGCACAAAAGATTTGAGTGCTCTTGGGCAGCCAGGGTCATTGTTTTCCATTTGGGAACCAGTGGAATACTGAAATTAGGGCCTGCCCATCCAGTTTGAGGCTTGCTACCTCCTATCTGTTCTATAGCAGCCATCCTAGTGACTGCAAGCAGGATACCAAGGAAAGACCCCAGATCCAAGGGCTGGGATATTTGTACCTGTGATGCTGGCTGCCGGAAAGTCCATCCCAGTGTGGGAACTGCCTCGGCTCCTCACTTTGTCTCCTTTTGTCCTTCGGTTAGAGGATAATGGAATTGCTTTTGGATTTGTGCTTCCTGCCAAGTCTCCCAGGGCTGGCACAGAGCAGCCAAGGCCACCAGAGCTGAGCAGAGCTCCTGTGGGCCTTGTGGTTCTCCCGGGACTTGGGGGCAGCCACATCTCAGTTGCTGTCATCAGTTTGAGGGTCTCCAAAAATAGAAATCTTGGAGCTGAGATGAATACAGACTCACCTGCTTTCAGATGCATTTTTTTCAGACTCCAGTGGCTTTCAACTGAGAAGCCAATCACATCTCTACTCCTTCACCTTGAGTTTGGGAATTGAACCCACCTGATTTAAATCGAATCTAATGGTGGGTTTGTATTAAGCTGCCTTCACTTCTTTGGCTAGTGGAACAACAGCTACTGAAGTCCATAGGGGAGTGCTTTGGGAGCAGTTACATGACACTTTACAAGGTAAGGTGTGGCACAAAAAGGGACCATTTTCTGGAGGCTTCCCCTAAAAGGGAGCTGTGTGAACTGGATCCTGGGACAAAAGAGTATGTCTTCTTCCCACCCAAGCAGCCATTTGCCTTAAATGTCCCAAGAACCTTAACACATACAGCTAATTTATCTAGTTAATCCTAGTTAACACATACAGCTGGCCTGTGGCAGTCTGCCAATTCTTTCTCCACATTTTTTGGTTTTCATTTTCTGGATTTGTGTCTCTTTTAACACCCTCTTCTTTTTGTCTGGTTAACACCTATTTATTCTTTCAAAATCATCTCCAAAGACTCAGCTCAAGTATTACCTCCTTTGACCACCTGTTCTATGCCCCACCTTTAGCCCAGGCTGCTTCAGTGGTCTTTTCTGGTCTTCTTTAAGCACTTCCTGTATATAACTAACATTGATTTTATGTACTATGCTGTTTTATAAGTGTCTCTTTAAGTGCCTGCCTTTCCCCTTAGGGCAGAGATTGTCTAGTTGTTGCTTAAACTGACTTTCCCTTTTCCTCCTGAGCACATAATTAGACTCTATTTCTCAGGTTCCCTAACAGATAAGACCATATGAGTGGTGGTGATAAATGCCAAGTCCAGCACGGCCCATAAAATCTCCCACATGGTCCTCTAAATTAGGGGTTCTTAACCATTTTTGTTCCACGGACCCCTTTGCCAGTCAGATGAAAACCATGGACCCCTTATTAAGTCCACACTATACTGTGTATTATTTAATAAATATATTACACCTGCACCAACATGTCCCCATAAGAATAATGTTTTTTTGAATTTCAGTTCAGGCTCATGGACTCCTTGTTAAGAACCCCTGCCCTAAATGGTCTTTCCTTGTCTGTTGGGTAGATGATGAGTGTAGGAATCCAAGGCCCTAGGGATGGTGAAGCCATTAAATTAAAAAAAAAAAAAGAAAAAAAGCCTGGGTCTCCAAAGTTTGATTGAAAGAGAACCCCTCTCACCACTGACACTGGTACTGGGACTTGATCAACCGCTAAGATTTCAGAGAGGGTTTTGCAGTAGTTACTCTGCCCTGAGCCACATACTCGTTCTTAACTACAGGTTCCTGGAGGGATCACAACATCTTTATGTGCTCATCAGCTAGCAGAGTGCCTGGCAAATAGCAAACACTCAATAAATATGTGTAGAACCAAAGAATTTTTACTTTGTTGGTCAACTTTCTCACAAGACCAGCAATCAAGCTAGATCTTGCCCACTTTGTATCTGCATTGATAGTTTTTTTGAAAAATGAAGCCAAAAATTTAATCTTGCAACAAGGTCTTAACCTAACATCCTATATCTTTTGAATTTAAATTTAAATAGTGAGTTGAAATGGAACAAGCCACAGGGCCTGAAAATGTGATGATCAAGGCCTCCTTCCAGGTTGGTGTCCGTTGTTAATGAATTCTCCTTGGACAATAGATCAGCAATTAAACCATCAATTATTCAACCAGAAATTTATCTAGTTAATCCTTCTATTACACCAGTCCACATTTTCCCATTTTTGTTAGCAAGAACAGTCTTTTTTTAATGCCTTGATCACTTCAGCTCCTAATCTCTACAGCACTCCCCTGTTTATCAGCCTGGTAACTACATATAAAATATAAACGATGGTTTGATATGTTAAGTCTAGTTATGGAATCTATGTTGGTTTCACATCACCTCTTATAAGCTGCTCAAATAATATCTATTGAAGAATTTTGGGGGAATCACCATCTAGCTTAGCAGTCTGGGAACCAGAGACCTTTTTCTCCTTAGTGGAAACCTTTGCAGTTGTCAATCCCCACTGCCATAGCACCTCTTCTATTGGCTATGATTTCTCGAAGATGACCAATAGTGATCCCACAATCATGTCAGAATATTCCTTTAGTCCCTTGTGATGTTATTCTCCTGAGTTTGACAATTTAACTTCAAGAAACTAAGGATGTCTTATGATTGGTCTCCAATTTTCTCTTAAAAATAAAAATGTCTGCTTTACGCTTTACAACTGAAGAGGCCTAGCAGCTCTCTACTCCTAATTAACTCAACACTATCTGCAGCTAGAGAGCTTTCCTGTATCTTCCTTGGTCAGATTTTTTTTTTCCTCCGAACACATCAAACACATCAGTAAAGGACCCTTCAGTTGTCTTTTGAAAGCTCCGTGATTTCCACATCATTCCAGACTTTAGCTTTTCTCACACTACTTTCTGTACACATTGTCTTTATGGTGTTCACCTCCTCCATCTACACATGCTTCTTTATGCACAGCAGCTCCTCAGAGCCCTCCCTACGTTGTAACACAGATACTTCCCATTTCTTCCTCTCTAGAATCTACTGGCACTATAGTCAGTATTTCTTGTTTAGAGCTCATCAGTCCTCTGTAAGTTCTGTGAGGATGGAAATATATGTGTTTTGTTCAGCACAAGGTGTGAATAGCACCTTGTACAATGCATGGCACGTAATAAACCTAAATATACACTTGACTAATAAGTAATGACAATGACACAAAGTGAGTTCTTATTATGCGCCAGATACTGTTCTAAGCACTTTCCATGAATTAGCTCATTATTCCTCCAGGAACTTAAGAGGCAGGTGCTATGATTTTGCTCATTTGACAGATATGAAAATTGAGGCAAAAATGTATATTAACTTGCCCAGTGTTGTAAAGCTAGAAAGTGGCAGAGACAGCACTCAAACCCCGGTTGCCTGCCTCCAGAGTCTGTTCTCTTAACCACTGTGCTCTACTAAATAGACTGAGTAAATAAAGGAGACTCAGGCCCATATGTTTATTCATATCTTTACTCTGAACATTTTATGGTCTGGATTCCTAAATATAGTTTAAGGCACATGGCTGGTTGTGCCTGCTGTTCTCTGCCTTCCCTGTTATAAAACCCTGTTCTCGCTGCATTTCCCTTCTCTATTAAATATATCCTTGTACATCCAGAGACTCATAGTTGCATCAACTCTTTCCTCCCCCACTGCCCTCTCTCAAACACCATCGGGGGTTAGTTACCAAGTTCTGGGAATCAGTGGTTCCAACTGAGTTGGCATGACAGACTTTCCTGTCAATCAGCTGTGAGATAATTTATTATTGCTAATAATAAAATGCCAACATTTATAAATGATTTACTTTTTATAACAGGTCAATAAAATAGAGAGAAGTCAAGCTCAACCATTTAAGTCATCACTATCACTCATATGAATTCTGAAGTCTTTTTTCTTTAATGCTAGAGGGGTGGATGAAATTGTGGTTACCACACTGGGAACTGTGCTTATCACTAATGATGCCCATGGGATTGGATAGCACAGGTGAACTTTATTCATCATGGTGCCAGATGGACAGAAAGGATAGAGAACTGCTGCTGTAGAGTGAATTTCTGCAATGTTTCTCATATTTATACCCTCTCCTTCCATTCTCCCTACCCATACCCCTGATTTAGATCTAGACTCTTTGATAGCTTCCTGTTTGATCTCTCTGCCTCTTAGCTCTATCCTCTGTCATACCTGGCAATTCATTGTTGACCCTGATATAGATTGATTTTCCTAACACACAACTCTGATAATCCACTACTTTGTTATCCACCCAATAATGTCCTTCCAGCACATTTCCAGCACTAGGGTGACCCACCAGCTGCACCTCAAGGGGCCCTTCTTTATCTACTCTGCACCATGCTAAACAGGACAACTTTCCTTTTCCCAAACTTGCCAGGCCTGATCCTGCTTCCATGCCATTCCTCTGAAATGACCTTCCCCTGCATTTTAAAAGACTCCTTTCCTTGAGAGACACAGTTAGAAAGCAAACTCTGAAGTCCTATGTGTACTGAAATGGAAAGATCTTCAAGATATATGGTTAAGTACAGACAGCAAGGTGCAGAAAAATGTACATAATCCATTTTGAGTACGAAAGGGAGGAAAAGAGGTATACTTATATTGATATTTTTGCTTGGATTTGCAGAAAGAAAGTCTGGAAGGACATAAGAAACTACTGAAAGTAGTTACCTGGTTTGGCATTGGAAGGAAAAGACGTGAGAGTGAGGCTTTTTACTCTATATCATATGTATCAGTCTGATTTTGATCTATGAGAAGCTATTACCTCATCAGAAATAAGAATTAATAAACAATCATCAAAACCAAAGCAACTTCTAAATATCCTGCTCTAGGATCCTCAAAACACAATGTGAAGCACTTTCATATTGTATGTCATCTTTTACCTTCAGTTTAAATTATATTGAGTTTCTTTGTTGAATCTTGAAATAGCTTTTAAACAATCTGAGCAGATATCCTAACTTATTCACTGTTTCATGCCCTGTCATGCCTGGCAATGATACCTTACAAATGACAGGTGATCAGGATACTTCTGAATTTGAAGAAAGCTGCTCCCCAGCCTTGAGGGTCTGAAGAATAGAGGACTCAAAGGAAGTGTCACCTCAACAGTTCAAGAGAAGCAATTGTGCTTTCCTCTCAATTTGTTCAGAAGTGAAAGGAATCTTGACAAAGGATAAATGAATCTTCTGGGTCACTGATCCTGTCAGGCTCACTGGCTTCACTCATTCATTCATTTACTCACTCATCACTCACCCACTCATTCATTGGGTTAGGCACTGTGCAAAGCACTGAGTACCCAGTGAAGAGAAAAGTAGTCATGATCATCTATTGGAGTTTTTATCTTGTGGGGGAGGAAGACAAGAAGCAAGTAAATGTGAAATGAATGTATATTGTACTAACAAATTGTGACCAGTGCCAGGAAGGAAACCATGGGTAGTCGTAGACACTAGTTTTGATTGCAGGCTTCTGGAGTCCTGCCACCAGTACCCCTCCCCAAAGTTCCCAGTATTCCAAGATTACTTTTTATTCCTCTTACCAACCCACCTTAGCCCATTCAAATACTTTTTGTTAATTTTTTGTTAATTCAAATGAACTCTTAATGATAGAATTTTACCTCATGGAAAAGTTATACTAATTAAGGAAATCTAGACATCTAGAGGAATCCATGTGACAAAGATTCAACTTGAGCAAATCCTCAAAGTGGCTTTCATTCCTTCTGATTCCCCACTTGACCCCAGGCATATTTGGCATGGTTGGGTAGAAGTAGCATCAACTGCAATATTTTTATATGAATTGCATTATCATGCATGTTTTTATTAATTTAATCTTTTAATTAGGCTCCTAACTGCTGAAGACTTGCATCTTGAAAATGGGAGACATATGACTTTATAAGTGGGTGATAAGCGTGGCAGCATCTTTAGAAAGTAGAGGTTTTCAACCTTGGTTGCACAGTCACTGAGGAGATTTTTAAAGTATTTACACTTGAGACCCACCTCTCATAGATTCTTTTTTACTTGTTCCGGAGCAGAAGAAAGGAATGGCTAATTTCAAAAGGCTGCCCAGCTGATTCTAAGGTGCAGGTAAGATTGAAAACCATTAATATAAGCAATTTATAAGTGGAAGCCCATGTCCTCAAGGGGTTTATGATCTACCATGAGATGAAGTAGAGTGAGAAAACTGGAGAAATGTTGTTGGTTAGAAATAGCCAATGAAGAGTAGGAGGATTCCTATAGCAACAATTGCCATTTGTTCCATTTGTTATAAGTAATCACAACCTGAAAGGTATGTTTAATTTCCACTTTCTATAAGTGAGAAAACTGAGGCTTGGTAAATTGAAATGACATGTCCTTGGTCACAAGCCTACTAAATTACAGGAAAATAAAGTAATTGATCTCACATTTTAGTCCAATCCTCAAATCTATGCTTTTTGCATTTTGCCAGAAGATGTTAGATATCTCCTATGAGGTAGGCATTGTGTTAGATTCTTTCACTTATTATTTTATTTAATTCTAAGATTAATCCTTGCAACTTGGTATTGTTAAGCTAACTTAAATTTAGAGACTAACTTCTCAAGGTCATATAGCCAAAAAGTAACAAAACCAGAATTTAATCCCAGATCTGCCTGATTCTAAAGCTCTGCTCTTTCTCTGTCCATATAGAACATAGAGCTTAAAGGACCTTTAGAGAGGGTTTTGCTCATATATTAGGTGCTCAATAAAATTCTGTCTAATGATGATAGTATTGAAACTAGAGTACTGGAAGTAAATGCAGATGGCACTAAGGATGGGGTAGAGTGGATGAGAAATTGTTGCACTGACAATGTCAAGATTTCATCGGTGAAATGTAAGTTGTCTAGACCTTAGACACCCCCTACATTCAGCACTTCAATAGGGAAGGAAAAGTCACAGTAGCGAACTGAATATGGGTGAGGAAAGAAGAATCAGAACTCTAAAGCCCTATTTTTGGGGCCCAGAGCAGACTGGTATTACCAATGAGAATTCCAAATTTAGTTAGGTTTAAAGAGTTAAAGATGATAATGTTAGTGGTGCCACAAATTTGTCCCACAGATATGGACATTTCCCAGTTTGTTTTTCAAACCGTCCTCCCCCAATTTAAGAGGTATGTGTCTGGGAGAACATGGAGCCACTGCTAAATATGGCACATGTCCTTGAAGCATCTTTGTTATTCAAACACATAAGGGAGATAGATATCATTTAATTGGCATGAAAATTAAAACTTACTAAAACATGGAAACTAACATGACTATATTTATAGAATAGTATGACAAAATATCATGAATATGAAACACAGAAGTGGGGATTCTAAGTAATTACTTTCCTTGCAAGGAGAGGAGTCACTTTGGTAAATGCCCTTGGGAAACACAGCAGTATGGGTTCACTTTTCCCTGCTGTGAGTTATACTTCTGTGAAAAAAGTTTAAGAAACATTGCTCTCAAATAGGATACAAGTCATCAAAACCCCCAGTCTGGAAAGATTGGAGAACTGTTGACTCATTATCAGTGATAAGTCAGAGTCAAGGTTGGGAAGCATAAAATGGAGACTTGTCCTTTTGACTTGACTGGAAAAGATTATGGAAAAACCCAAGGTTAAATGCAAAGAGGAAGTCACATTCAATGGAATACACTTGTAATTAAGACTTTCGGGCTCTAACTTTGGTCCTTGCACATAACTTTGAATATCCCCATCCATAAAACAGATCTATCAGTATATCAGGCCAAATTGTTTCAAGGATTCTGTGATGATTAAGGAATAAACTGTAAGGTACTTAGTGAATACAAAGTCCTGGAAGATGCTAAACAATAAAATATTCTGGAAAGCTGTGAAACTCTGTTTGTTTTTAGCACACTTGAAACCTGTAGAACATACTTTGTGATTTATCTCTTTGTGGAAGGAAGTAAACATGTGGTGACTACGCAAAGAAGCAAAGAAGTTATCCACGTGATAATAGCAGAGAATTACCAAACACAGATTCTTCTGTGTTCTCAAGGCCCTTTTCAGGGTGGGGGAGACTCAAATTATTCTCTTGTCACTGCTTCTCACAAAGAAGAGGTGCTACTCTGTGGCCCACTCTCTTTTTGCCACACATATTCCTCAATACTGAAAATGACAACTCCTATGCCCCCATGAATCACATTACAGCAGTGCATGTCCCTAGGCTTTTCGAATTTGGGGGATGCCCAAGGTCAAAAGTGTAATGGGGATACTTATAGCCACAGAATAAGGAAGGGTCCGAGTTACTCTAAGATTGAGGCAAACAGTTTTTAGTGTTAAAAGAAGGACATAAATATTATGGAATAGAAGACAACCTCCTGTGCATTTTTTTAAGCTAAAACATGAGCTTTCAAAAGGAAAAAAATTAAGTCCTGCTTGTGGTAGGGTATTTAGGCTGTGCTTTCTGACTACAAGGACCTTGCAGTGCAGGGAGCATTTGATAACAGACCCTCTCAAGAGCATACTAGGTCCCAGCCAGGACCACCACTCCCTTCCCATCTCTTTGCCCCCATTTTGGACTATCATGCCCCTTCCTGACTCCGTTGCCTCCTGTGGAAAATCAGGATAATTAAAATATATTCCCCCAACTACCTGACACCTGTATTTTTAAATCAACTGATTAATATACATAAAAATGCTTTTGAAACATGATATGCGACACAAACGGTAGTTGCTATTTTAATGATTATAGTAGAGCATAGTGCCTTCATGCCTTAGCTAGCAATTAAGCATTTAAATTGCAGTGTATCATTTTACATATATTTGTAACTTTTCAGATTGTTTCAGTTGAACATATTTTGTGTTTAAAATAGATCCCAAGCTCATTGGCTCTTATTTTTTTGGTATCTCAAAAATATTACTCTGCCTTGTAAGAGATGCTCAAAAATACCTCTTAAAATGGCTTTAATATAACCATCTCTGAAAGGATGTTTCCTCCGTGCATGGGAGAAGGAAGCGAGAACACAGTTCTCTGTATTTTCCACCATAAGATATGGGGTAGGCATCTGTCATCTTTGTTTGCCTGGGACTTTTGCATCCTTCTCTAGTAATTCATCCTAACATCCTCTTTCCTGGCAAACCATCCCTTCTTTTCCCAATCCATGTGATTTGGTTGGAGTTAATTATACCCTAGCTGCAGGGTGGGCATGTGACATTGGCCTGAACCAATCACCATATGCATCCCATTAGCTACATTGATTGGTTCAGGAATGGGCAGGTGACCCAATTCTGAAAAATACAAACCAGGCACAGGACTTTTGTGCTGGGGAAGAGAAATTCCAAGCCTGGAGCTGCTGACAGCCAAAAGGAGAAAGTCTGCCTAAAGATGGAACTTATATTACAAAAGAAAGAAAAGATGGAGAGATTAAGATCAAGCTGAGAAAAACCTCTTCTGATCCCTGTCCTTCCAACCATGACTGATACCATGGACTGTTTTGATCTGTAGAGCAAACACTTCTCTTTTGTGATTTAGCCAAGTTGAGTCTTTTGTTTGTTTGATTGCTTTTTGTCTCTTTCAACCAAAAGTATTGTGACTAAAACAACATTTATCATACTTTTTGACACAACTTATTGGATACCTCTCTTCCATGAGGATGAAGACAGTAAGGATGGGGGAACACATGTACCTACTGATTTTAAAATCGATGGTATCTAGCATGGTGCTTACCATATAGTAGGAGATCATCAGATGAAAAAATAAAATAAAACACAACAGTATGCCTATACTCAGGAAACATTTGGATTAGAATTTATCAACCATCTAGATTTTAACTGGATTATTGCCTTGATTGCCAAGCTTATTTTAATCTGATGACAAAAAGGATTGAGAAGATACTTGTTTCCCAAACAGATGTGTTTTATCCCCTCCCTTCCACTCCTGACCACTTTGCAAATTTTTTCTACCATAGGCAATCCTAAAAAGTCAAAGCATTTCTGAGTAGATTAATAATTTCAAGTATAATTCCTATCATAAAGAAGACCTAGAAAAATTACAAAATGTACATTTATTTCTTTAGACTGCTACCTTTCTTATTTTTCTTGGTTCACAATCTAGGTTTCTTGAAAGACTGATAAAGTTTTATTTGACCTGCGGTGTTTGCATGGATCTTCCCCATACATTCCCTACATATTCTCCAGTCAAAACCTAGCCAGCTTGACTCATACTTTATCCTAATTTTCATCTCTGTATAGCAATTAGAGTTTATTCACCAGAGATTATGACCAAGAAGCATCCCTAACTTTAAAAATGTGTCCCACTTCTTGTCCAATGCATCTCAAAGTTTGCAGAATTTGGAGATATTCGTTTGTCATTTATGTTCCCACCTCTCCATCTAAAAGCAGACATATTTAATCAGTTACCAGGGGAAAGTATAGTGAAAGCAAGTTTAATATGAAATAGATTGAATGTGAGTATTTAGGTTTTAAGAAGTTGCTTCAAAAACTAATGAACCCAAGAATTCAACACCTTAGGTATTAATTAAAATTTGAACTCCAAACACAGGGGTACAGTTAGAAAAGGCAAAGAAATGAATGAGCAACCCATTAAAGGACATCTTGAATTTTTAAACAAAATGATTCTTATTCAGTTCCTCAATGTTTATTGCTTGAGACTGCTGTATAGGTGTTCAACAGGTACTTGCTTAAAGAATCTTGATTATTTTATCGATCACTATAGCTATTTAGGCTTAGTCCTGAAAGCTATGCAGTCCTTTCTTTATTAGCTCTAATCAGCATTCATTTTGAGTGCTATTGTACTGTCTTGTAAACAATATTGTTTTGCAACCTTAAAGTCAGTAATTCTGTAGAAATTAAATTAGGTTTATAGTAAATCTATGATTACCATATAATCTGTGGCATTTAAATAATGATGTACTTAGCTGTAGAATGGCATGCAAAACACAGTGTGATTACATGGCTATTTGGGGCCTAGGAAAGAAAGGGACACCAAGTTTTTTTGATTGTTAAAGAATTGAGAAATCTTTTCTTTTAAATGTGATCTTCAAACATCTTGATATTACCTTAGCTGTCTTAAAAAGGAATTTAACATCTATGCTAAATCTTCTGCTTTACATCATGTTTTGGGAGTTTGTTTTAATAAATTAAAACTTGTTTAAAAATAGGAAATCCATCCGATTTATAGTGACAACAGAAAAAAAAACAAGCAGACTTGCCTTTAGCAAAAATCTGTTTCTGTTTTAAGGGTGTCTTTCTTGACAGTGTTTAGTTTCAGCTTTAAGCTGTATTGCTGGACAAAAATACGAGTCAAATGGGCATTTCACCCATGGTCTCTTGTCTCCTGATTTGTCCCAAGGTCTCAGCCAAGGCTAAACTTGCTCTCAATTAATTTCAGTTGAATCGATGCATGTTGCTCTCCTAATACAACCCAAGCTTTGAGCTATAATAATCGTTGAACCTTAGAGTCAGAGAAGCCCATGGAGGTGTCTGCAGTATTGATATGGTTGGCCAAAGCCACATTATTACTTCATGGCAGAGCCAAGCCTGAAGCCTATGTGTCTCACCTCCTAATCCAGAGTCTTTCCAACTACACTAAACCCTGAAGAGGAACTGTAGTAGTTTGGCATTATTTATGAATTCCAAAAATAGATATTGGATTATGTTTGTAACTGGTCTGTTCCTCTGGGCATGATTAAATTATGCTTAGGGCTTTGATTGGGCCACATCAGTAGGGCATTGAGTCCCCGCCCCTTGGTGGGTGGGGACTCACAGATAGTAGACATGGCAAAGGATAGAGTTGGAGCTCTGATGCTGAGTTTTGAGCTGGAGCCCAGGAAGTGAACACACAGGAGAAGAGCACAGAGGAATAGAGACGGCTCTTAGACACGGCAGAAGCCATGGGGAGACAGAGCATTTTGCCTAATAGCCTACAGCTGGCTTTGTAGAGCTAGCAGAGACGCTGAGCCCAGAGACAAGCAAGCCCTGGGAAGAGAGGAACCCAGGAAGCCTGAACCCTTGCAGACATTGGCAGCCATCTTGCCAACACGTGCCCATAGACTTTGGTGAGGGAAATAACTTATGCTTTATGGCCTGGTAACTGTGGGCTTCTACCCCCAATAAATACCCTTTATAAAAGCCAACAAATTTCTGGTATTTTGCATTAGCAACCCTTTGGCTGACTAAACAGGAACCAAAGATGAATTACATTTAGTCCCCACCCTCAAGGAGCTCAAGGTCTTGTAGCGAATATGAGACAATAAGAGCATCTGACACAATACTGTAATTCCAGACTAAGAAAGCTACCACAGAGATGACAATGTATAGTGGGGAAGAACACAAGTCTGGGAGTCCAGCAGCCCAGAGCTTAAGCCCAGCTCCACCATTTATTAGCTGTGAAACTTCAACAACACGTACTAGCTCTCACCCTCATTTTCTTATCTGTGAAATAAATAAGCAGGATTGTTGTGAGAATGAAATATGATAATCTATGTAAGTAAGACTCTTAGCACAGAGGCTAGTACATGGGAAATCTCGATGAATGCTAATTATTATTTATAGAAGGAAAAAGCAATGGGAGTTTAGAGGACAGAAAGGCATCATTAAGTTGCAGTAACTGGAAAGGATTTTGAAGAAATGGTATTTGTGAAATTTGAGGAAGGATAAGCATGGACTTCAGAAAGAAAATAAGGAGGGGGGTAGAATAATAAGGAGGACTAGGGTCTGTAAAGATATAAAGACATTGAGGACGGAAAATGAGGCTCATAGGCAGGGCATGCTGAACCATCTTGTGGGCTGAATTCATATTACTAGGATAATTACGAGTATTTCCTATGGGCACACCATGGCTTGGCTGCTAGAGAAGGAGAAGGAAATAACGGTGAGGAGGTAAGGGGGTCCTGAGTTGCAGGCTGTGGGTATTGTTTGTTGAGGGATCCCTGAAAACTTTCAACATCAGAGGTGTGGCATAATTGGACCTGTACTTTTGAAAAATGATTCTGTCAGTGGTGGGAAGGATGTACTGTAGCCAGACCAGAGAAAAGCCCACCACAAGAATTCAGCTGATGGAGACAAAGGCCTGAGGTATTGTAGTGGCTGGAGAACAGACTGGAGGATATAAAGGGAGAGACACAAGAAAAGTGGTATCCACAAGCTTGACAAATGCAGAAAGGGACCTCTTCCATTCCACTGCTTCCATGACTTTTTTATACAACAGAATAAGAGAGAAAGCAGTCCCTTTAGTCCTTGGATGGATCAGCTGTGTTCATTGAACAGGCCAGCTATGAGCAGCCTTCTACAAGTTGCCATTTACTGAGGCTAATCTGATATGGGTGTTCATGCCCTAAATAGCCTCCCTGGCTCTCAGCTGAGTGAGGGAAGCTCAGGCCAGAGATTTAATACCTAGGGAAAGAGGAGGCTCTGGTGTCAAACTGAATACTGGGCCTTGTTGCTTTGTATACCTGAATGAACCTCAGTTTCCTTATCTGTAAAATAGGCATGATGAGTTGATGCAACCCTCAAATGCTCTTATACCAGTGCTTAGCTCATCACTTGATAAATATGACCTAATGCTGCTATAATAATTATTATTTTGTTTAATAATAGCCATCTTTTGATGATTGCTGCTTTCATTAGAATGTCATACATAAGAACTTATCTACTTGCCTGCATCAAGGTCCATGGGAAAAGCTGGCACATGGTCACTGGCATGCCAATTATTTTGAATGATTGCCTTAAAGCTGCAGACCAAGAGTAGAAAAAGAAGACATAGGTCCCTTGACCCTTAAGTCATTATGGCTCCAACAGTCACTGTATGTCCTTTTCTCCCATTTGCTCCAGGAAAGTTTTACAAGTAAAATATCTATAAACTACTGGGCATCTTTTAAAATTTATAGATCAAATCCCATTATGACAAATTCCAGAGGACATTTGAAATGCATTCGTTGTACTGAAAGTTTGTGTATTAAATGTTTGAAATCTATGCCATGGCTGGGAAATCGTTTGCTGAAAAGATATTTTATAAAAAGCAGTTACTGTAACAGAGGGTTGTTCCATAAGCATCCCATCAAATGATCTCGCTGCTTCCTGCTTCCACCTGGTACATTTCTCAATGTAATTCATAAGCACTTACTTTTGAAAGCCATCAAGAGCCAGTGTTCTGATGCTATAGAAGGATTTGGTTAGCTTAGTAGACCAGTGCACCTCAAGGGTGGCGGATGTATCTAGTTCATTCTTGTACCCTGGAGCTCCTGCCCGGCACCTTGAACATAATATGAAATATTTGATAAATGAATGCATAGCTAAGTGACTAAAATGCCTGAATTAATTAGAATCAAGTTAGAAGAATCATCATGAGACTATTCCCCACATTAGTTTATTTATAAATAGTCACCAAAAATATTTCACATGTACATAGTATCAAAGCAAAACTGAGATCTCGCAAAAGCAGAACAAACTCATTGAATCATCCGAATATCCTGCAGGCCAGTCAAGATATTAATTCTTCTAATTGGCATTCCTACAAGTGGTTAATTTCCCCCTTATGCCTGACTTGCAAGCACTCAGGTGCAAAATTTGTTCCTAACTTTGAGACCATCCAAATAATCACTCCCCATCTGAATCTTGGAACCAGAATCGCCCACTGATGGGTACAAATGAGGGAGAAATATGTCAGCACACATGGGCACTGGCTCATGGCAATGAAGATTTATTTGATCCACACAGCCAAGTGATCATCAGAAGGAAGTAATCAGGAGAATGAAATTCCAGGGTGGGTTCTCTCAGGACCTCCTTTGTTGAACAGCATGGCCCTGACTTTTTCATAACAGAGCTTGGATCCAGAGGATAATGCCTTTGTTAATTCCAAATCTTGCTTGAAGATGTTGACCCTGAAAATATCGAGACTTTTGAGCTCAATTTTTGTTTGTAAATGAATTTAAACTCTTGTTTTATGCTCCTTCGTTGTCACTGGGATTTATTTGGCTGCCGGCTCTGAGCTGCTATTTGAAAAGAGCAGCGCCATATGCAGCACATGCATATTCAGTGGTGCAGTTCTTTTTCTGGGGGGGAAGGAGGAGGACCAGGACTCATGGCTCACAATATGAATTTGCATCCCACTTTGCATAAATTTGCATGTGGACTTCATAAGCCTTTAATTTCAAGTATGTAAGATGAAACAAATCAATGCAATCTACTGCAATTGTTTTCCAAGGCATTAATCACATGAAATATATACCAGCTTTCCTTAACCAATTAATTTAATCATACCCAAGGTTTAGAGACAGGAAAGTAGTGAATAATGGCTGCTAAGTGCCTGGTCTAGGCTGGAAAGATGTATACATAGTGACACTGTCCCAATATGTCTCTCTTCCAACCCTCATGCCTCCAGTGGAAGATTATATTATGGTTTGCCCAGAATTCCATTTTCTCTCTCTTCAATGCCACTCTCTGCAGGAGGATTATACAGGTCCACAGAGGAGTGGGCATATAATTTACTTTGGCCAATGAAATGCAAGCAGAAGTGATGTGTGTCCCTTCAAGGAAGAAGCTTTAAGAGTTAGCCCATGGTTCACCATCTCTCATTTTCCTCTGCAACAAGATTAATGGTGTTCCATATAGTGATTGCTCCATCAATCTGAATCCCAGGGTGAAGTCAAACTGAAGCCCCTACAATGGAAAGGGAGCAAAAGACATGCAGTGGCTTGTTGTAAACGCTGATATTTTCAGGTTGGTTGTTGTTGCAGCATATCATAGCCTATCCTGGCTGACACATTTCCTGGATTATTACAATGAACTGTAATTTGGGTTCAGGTGGTTGTCTCCATTTTGTGCACATAAGAATATGTGCCTAACTAATAATAATAATAATAAAGAATATGTGCCCAACATTGTGGGGGAGACAAAAATTGAATTATAAGGCCCATGTGGCTGATAAACATGTGAAATGGTTGGGGTAATAATCTATACTTTCAAGATATTAAATGTCATCAAAATGAAGAGCAACATAATATATATTATACCCTCTCTATTTGAGTGAGATTGGATAGACTACTCAGATGTCTTAAGATTGGCAAATCCATAAAAATTTAGTCTATATTTGAAAGAGATATGAACTTTCACTTTGTGATATCTTGGAATTCTCTATATCCCATTATTGGAAAAGCTTCATTTGAATGCTATTTTTTTAAACATGTTTCCTCATATCTTCCAATCCACTATGAATTTACAGTGGAGGAATTTGAAACCATAGGAGGTACACAGTGAATACTGAATTTCAAACAACGAAACCTTAAATCCTGAATTTGAGAAACCAAGTTTTCTCTGTTTCTAAAGTACAAAAGAATTGCACAGTACAACCTAAAAATAACATAGAGATACAGATTACAGAAATACAGGCTACAACTTTCCTTCCAGAAGACCAAGTCTAGGGACTTTTCTTATGCTTCCCTACAGCACTGTCCTACAAATTCCAACATGAAGCAGCCTGCCCCTATTCCTAATAACAAGGGAGGGGAGCTATGCAATGCTGAGGGCTATTTTTATTCCCATAATGAAAAGATTAGAAGTATATATGAGACTACACCCAAGAGAGAGTAAGGAATCATAAATCACAAACATTTGTTTTCTTATTCTTTTCCTGGGCACACATAGCTAAGAAATGTTTGTGCATTTTACAATCTATTTGGCACTAAGCACATTATTATTTATGCTCTCTAGATTACATGGTAATCATCCTTGAATTGAATCTACTTCCTCTCCAGTATAATCTCAATGTAATTAGTAGTTTGAAGGTTGTTTAAGAACTTTAACAGACCTATTAGAAGAATGAATTTTCCCTGGAGCAAGAAAAAATATTTCCAGAAATTTTACACTGTGTTAAACAAACCCCACGAAAAGAGAAAAAACATTCAGGGTGCCAAAACAAAAGGAAAACAAACGAGAAATGGGCAGTCTATGAGAAGTTTGGAGATGCTAAGGAGCTCACTTGCAACTCTGATGCTTTTCAGGCAAGAAATCTTCCAGCAGTGAGACCCTCCTGGTTGTACTTAGTTTACAGAGAGCACAGAATGGTTTTTCTCAGCTCAATTTCTTGCCTAGAGCCAGAAACAGTATGGTTAGAAGACTGGTTAGGAAAACAATTTTCTAGGTGCTTTCTCATTTCAGAAGCCTCAGAATCAGTCAGAATTGGGGATGAATGTTTAAAACTCATATAATTCCGAATAATAAATACCTGTTAACCCAGCTTTTGAATGAAAACTGATCCTTGGGTTTGGACATTTAGATGAGAAGAGGGGTGAAGTGGGCCATCAAATAGAATCAAGTCTTTCCTAAGGAGTGTTTTGTTTTGTTTTTAATTGGTAGATGGTGTGATGAGATTGTGCTCTTCTGCAATCAAGTGGGTCCTGTTTCCACAAGGATAATTCCCGAGTGTGTTTCAACAATTCTGTGGTTCCTAAACACTCCTTCAAGAAACAAGAAAATTTTTATATCAGTCCTTTGGAGCTCTCAAGTTCCTGAGTCTTGGCTGTCTGGTGGTATCAACAGGGCACTGTGGAGCTGTCTGGTCTTGTCTGGGAGAGGAGAAGGGGCTTCTGGGCCAGGGTCCAATCTGGTGATTAACCCAGTATTTTCACTTTCAGGAAGATGGCACACACAGCATCCAATCTCAGCCTCTTCCTCCTGGAGTGGCTTCAATTGTATCTTTCGAATTGAGGTTCTAGAATTCTGATTGGAGCAGGGCTCTTCTCAGGTGTGGAGAGGGAAGGCCAGTCTTGGGACTGAGACAGGCCTTCAAGTAGACAATCTGTAGCTAAGATGTGCCCTGCCCCTTGGATCTGCCTTGTCCTCCTCATTGTTCCTGTGCAGAGCAATTTCCTACTACTCTTTCTGTCTTTCAAGATTTTCCTGTAGCTTTGCAGTCAAGTTGGTGGTAATTTTCCACTGGTTTGCAATGAAGCTTCAGATGTGACCTATGATCTCAATGTCACCATAATTTAGCCATCCCTAATATGCCCATTCTTTGGAACGCCAACTTTTATTGCTATAATAATTCTCACATTATTTATAAATAATAGAGTGCCATAAATACTGACCTTCAGGGCCAGCACAAGTCCTTTTTAATCAGGCTCTAGCCTGGCTGAGGTAAAAGTCCAGCTCTTTGTAACATTTTATTGTAGACGGCTATGTCTAGGACATTTAGGGACACAGGTATTGTGAAACCATAAAAGTGACATTGTTGGGCTTAGAAACAAGCACAGTAGAACCCCATTGTGATCTTGATGTTATATGGTAAAGCAAACCCCTGTCACAGAGATTTTTGCCCTTAGGTAAGACAGCTGCATACAGCAGGCCTGTGTGTCTACACAGGAGATTGTTTCTGGGTAGGCATTGATTTGACCCTCCAGGAGAACAAAAGCTATGACATTTTTAAGAGATATTACTTTACCTTATTTTTTTTCCCCCTGTGGAACAGGTAAGGATAGTTCCCTGGTTACAAAGAAAAACAAGCAAACAAATAAACTTAAGATTTAAAAACACGACTAAGTCTGATGCTGAGACAAAACTGAAAAGCAAAACAAGCATGGTTGCAGGGAAAACTCTCCATTCAGAAGGTTCCTGGCAGTTTCTTGCAAAAAGGAATTGTGCATCAGTTGGGATGTCACCTGGAATCAGGATTATACAGAGACGGTTGAGTTGATTAGGCTTTAATGCAGAGGGTATTTGCGTTAAGCGTGGGTGGTTAAGGTGACCAATGAGAGGCTGGGGCACCCAGGGACTAGCAATAGTTGGAAGTCATTACTGCTTCTATACCTGAAGGCACAAAGGAAGGAAATAGTGTTGTTGGATTCCAGTAAGGGATGGACCTTGGAGGAAGCGCCCCTGGTGAGAGCTACAGTCATGGAAGGATGGAGCCATCACCAGGACCCCAGCGTCAAACAGGAAATAAGTAGTAAGAAAGGCCCCAAGTTCTCTGTCCCTCCACCCTAAAATCTCCTGCTGGTGCCTCTAAACCCAGTGAGAAGCCAAGTTCAAGGGGGCTGTAACGGTATAGTCTAAAGGGTTCAGGCTCCTGGAGGGCAGAGTAGGACAGAGAAGGAATCATGGAGGGAAGGGAGATGGGCAGGCAATAGAGGAGGAGCCTGTACAGCCAGGCAAGCTCCTCGCCCACCAACTATTCTCCCCCCTTTTCTTCGGCAGGATTCCATTTTGGTTTTAGGAGATGTTGAGATCTATAAAGGCAAAGGGAGTGGAAAAATGAGACCTTAGGCTTGTCAAGGGGACTCTGTTTTTGCCATACGTTCATGTGCACTTAGTCTGAACTTGTCTAATTTTCCTCTACATGAGCCCCCCTTTGAGCCCTTTCTTCATTTCCCATAGATATGTAGTTCTACTGTTTCTATCCTTCCATACTTAGTCATCCAAATTTATACTCTATCTTTTCATATATGCCAATATCTGATAACATTATAAAGCATCATCCTTACCAGATATATTCATAATGGGCACCAAAATTTGATACTTTGGTAATGTCACAAAGGCCTTCTCTACCAACATTCAGTCTCTACCAAACACGACACTTCTGTGATGGGGAAGAATGAAGGCAAGAATTTGAGTCAATGAGCACGGGCATCTTCCACTCATGGAGAGTAGGAGGGGACTCTGACAATGCAGGGTGGTTCTGAAGGAAGATCAATAACTTCAAACTAGAATGGAAATGGCATGAACAGAAGAAGTAGGACGAATGGTTCTAGAACCCCGATCTGCTCCCAGGTGTCAGAAATTTTTCAGAAAGCTACTGGGTGGTGGCTTGTGAGGAAAAGAGACTTCACCTTGGAGGCAGCATGGAACAGAAACCGTTTCTTCATGTGATTTACAATAACCTAGGCCTCGGTTAATCTGGTATCTTTCCTTTGAAGCTATGGGATCTTGTAAAAGTTATTTTACTCTCTCTGCCTTAGTTTCTTCATCAGATAAATGGGGATAGCACCTAGCATTTATAGGTTGTGAGAAGTAAATGTGATAGCATGTATAAAGCATTTGATGTATAGTAGGCACTGAAAAGACATTAATTTCCATCTCTTCTTTTAAAATTTAAGCCAGTCCTACTTTACCATATTATTTTGATGTACTCAAGTAAGGCCAAATCATTCCCCATGCCCCAACTGCAAATCAGAAGTAAAAATAATTTAGACTCTGCATTCCTCGTGTTTAATTTGCTATTTCAAAGTTTTCTTTTGTTTCTAACTGAACACATGTCCTAAAAATACTTAAAAGGGAAAAAATACCCTCATTTATGAGAAAGAAAAACAAAATTCACAATATATGTCAGTGAAGGAAAACTTTCTGCTAAAGCCTAACAGAGAGGGAAGAGTAGATCTAGAAGGAAGGGAAAGGACAAAGAGCAGAGAGTTTTACAAATCTTGTGAGTATGCCATTTTACAAGTCAAATTGAGGACAAGAATAAGTGCTATTACGGCAATTTTCAGTCTGTTTGCTATTTTGATTGCTGTGAATATGCTGGAGAATGGCATGTATTTATGTACTGATAAATAAAGCAGCAGGCAAAGCTGGGGATCCTCAAAACCAAAAAATATTATTTCTCTCTAGAGTAAGGCCTAAGAAGAGGTTACAGCAGATTTGGGGTCTTGTGCTAGCATTTTCCTACAGAGGGCAGGGGCTACTGGTCCCCAGGTCATAACAGCTGTGCATTTGTTTCCCATGGCTGCTTTAACTAGTTACCACAAACTTGGTAGCTTCAAGCAATCCTGAAAGGAGAAGTCCAAAATGGGTCAGCAAGGATTCTGCAGGCCCTAGGGGAGCATCTGTGTCCTTGCCTTTTCTGGCTTCTAGGGGATGCCCATACACCTTGGCTCATGGCCCCATTTCCCTCAGACCCCTGCTTTCCCCTGTCATATCTCCTCTCTCCCTCTGCTTCCGTTGTCCTAGTGGCTTCTCTATCTCTGACTGTCCCGCCTGCCACTCATAAAGAACCCTGGGATTACTCTGGGCTTCCCTGGATAATCCAGGATAATCTCTCTACCTCAAAATCTTTAACTTAATCACATCTGCAGAGCCCATTTTGCCATGTCAAGTGGCTTATGCACAAGTTCCAGGGATTGGGCTGTGGCATCTTTGGGAGCCATTATCGAGCCTTCCACAGGCAGTTTCTTCAAAGTCTCATTATCATCAATGCATCTGGTATAACGCAGTGATGAGGAGATTTGGAGTCAGACTGCCTCGGCACAAATCCTGCCTCTGCTCCTCACCAACTAGAAGGCTTGAGGATAATTATAGCGCCTACGTCTCAGATTGCTGTGAGTGCTAATTGGAAAAAAAAAAAAAAAAGGCTTGTAAG
>JAQZBX010036419.1:0-24210 GCA_029593785.1 Cabassous unicinctus
GCAACCTATTGTAGCAAACCCTGAGCCCAACCAATCAGCATCCAACACGTCACCTCTCCACACTATAAAGCCTTACCCACTTCCTCAATAAAGTTGGACTTGGCTTGAAACCCGCGCCATCAACCTTGTCCCTGTGGTCGTCTTTTCAGCGCCACGTCGTCCTCACCTCCCGTGAACCCCACGGAGCCGACAAAAGGCTTCATCCTCTCACTTGGAGGTGGAGTGGACATCACCATCTCAGACTCCTCAGGATTGGGGGAAGAGCTATGGACTAGAGTGGACTTAATGGTATTCTGTTGTAGACATATTGTGATTCAAGCAATGGAAGAAATTGCAACAGTGAGGTGGAGCCAGTGGCCACTGAATGCTTTTGGGGCAGGGAAGGGAAAAACAGTTGTAATACAGGTGATTTTTCAGGACTTGGGAATTATCCTGAGTGACATTACAATGATAGATATAGGCCACTGTACATCAGCATATAACATGCAGATCTGTGTGGAAGAGAATGTGGTCTACAATGTGAACTACGGTCCATGCTTGGTGGGAAAGCCCCAATATTTGTATATCTATTGTAGGTGATGTGCCCCACTAATGAAGGATGATTATGTGGGAGGTTGTGGGAGTAGTGGGAGGTGGGGCAAATGGGAATCCCTACAAGTTTTGTGTAACAAATATGTAATCTTAGTATCTTTTAAAAAATAAACATAAAATAAAAAATTGACCACAACCACATAGACTGGTTTAAAAGAGGGCAGATCTACATTTATTTAACCCAATTTCATTAGATGTGAACTTAACTTTCATCACCTTAAAGATTTAATAAATTTATATGCTTGATATTTCATAAATCTAGGTAGATAATGCCTAAGCTAAATAAAATTGAAACTGTTATAGTTTATGCAAGGATTTTTCTTTTCTTTCTTTCATTTACAGGAGGCTAAAACTCCTTTAATAAAATTATAAACTGTAAATAATCTTAAAATCACACTGAATGCTAGGTTCTGGAAAACTGTTTTTAAAGATCTTTCCAAAACTTTCAAAAACTTTTTCTTCATTTGTTGATATTTGGTAACAGGATTACTAACCACACTTATTTTAAGACTGTTAAAATGCTTAAATTGAGGAATTACAGGACAAACTATGATTTTTAATTCCCCAGCTTAGAAGATAGAGTTTCAATCTGTCACACCTCATCTTTCCCCTACAGCTTTTGCAAAGAGAAGGCCTTGGGGATAAGGCAGTTAAAGAGCTTAGGAAAAACTTTTTCCTTTCCCAAGTGTCTATATTTAGATTTCTATATTATCTTTCCATCCTGCTCAGCCTAATTTGGGCTCCAGGAATACTTATTCACATGTATAACTGCATATTTAATTTTTCAATTTGAATAGAGTTCATCTAACAATTTTCACGTGTTAATTTGATAGCATCTCAATGTATGAAGTTATATATTGAAGAAATATAGGCAGACAAGAATAGAGTTTGACACAGAAGCACTGAACTCACTTGTAATTTTCATTCTCTTACAGAATAAATTTAATGATAAGATAACATTTAAAAGATTTCTTTGAATACTCCTTTTAGTTATTCTAATTTGCATTGTAATCATGCAGTTTTGTGCAAGAACTTCATTCCTTAATTATTTACTTATAACCAAAATGTCCCCAATGCTTTAATACAATTTTCTTTGCTTCAGAACTTTATTTTTCACTTTGATTTTAGCAGACCTTGGATGAGCAAGACAAATTCTATGTATACTCAATGAAGCTATCAAAGCCTCAGGGAAACTGGTTTTTAAGATGAATTGCTACTTTTAGGAATCCCCGTCAATCAAGGCAGGAGGCTTCCTTCACTTCCCAGTCTGCAGAGGTAACAGGACTCTGGCAGCTGCTGGAATGGAAGAGGGGACGTTCAACGATGAGGGCTGAGAATTCCACCAGGCAGCAATTTAGTCCACATTTGGAGCCACATGATATAGCAGGGTCACTAATACCAGTGCAAGGACAGGAGACAGGGGTGTCTCAAGTTTGCTTTCCCCTAAGCTATAGGGGCAGAAGTTGTTATGAAATAATCATAAGCAAAGAAAAGGGGTGAGACTAGGCTTAAAGTGATCATAAATGAAGGTAAGTTCAGTTTAAGAGTTACGCTTACAATAATAGGTTTAAGCTAAATCTGCCTAGTTATCATTTCCGTTATTATCCTTCTGCTGTTTAATAATATAAAGGCACCTGTAAGTGATGTTAACTCTTAATTACAGTTTCCAGTAAGTTTTTACTTTAAGCCGAATTGGGTACCATTATTAATGAAGCCACAAGAATTTTATTAGTAACAACTTTGCTAAGTTTTCTGCTTTTCTATCAGTTGAACCAATTCCACTTATGATTTATACATTAAACCCACTCGCAAGACAGTATTGGCATTGAAAGGCTCATTTTTAGGTTACCTTTCACTGTTATCCAATTTGTAACAGGTGAACCCCAAATCTGATTTCCTAGGCACCAGCAAACTAAGTTAAACACAGATTTTAAAGTTGAACACAAACTTAAGCACAGATTAAAACAGAAGAGTGAATTTTATACCCTTGCCATTTCTAGGAACTCTTTGATCTTAATTGAAACTACATGAGGTTTCTTATTTTAGAGGAGAGGTTTAGTAACCAGTTTGGATCTTGATCTCTATTGGCACCTTTTATAGGCACAACTGAGGTTAAAGTAATGGAAGTTTGAGGTGTATTTCCTCATTTTTTAAGAAGACATGACATAACATTTCTGGCTTTCAGATCTATCTGTCCTCCTCTTTTACACTGGTCTAACTGGAATTCATGGTCTTACAGAGGCTGCTCTCAGCCATACTGTAGCCACGTAAACCAGCAGTAGGCAGAATTTTCCTGAGTCTTGAGAAGACACTCCTATGGAGAATTTACTGGTGAGCTAGAGACTGTGCTCAATATTCTAGGAAGAATGAAGAAGTGCTTTTTAGTCGTCTGATCTGGCGTCCCAGAGACCAAGTCTGACTAAAACGTTCACTACTCGGAGCTGATGCTCTCGTCTCAGTGTTCTGAGAATTTAATCAAAAGTCCTGCTGACAGACATCCCTGAGGCCAACCTAGGTCTTGGGGGATGCCTGAAACCCTGAAGTTCAGACAAAAGCACCCAAGCCAAATTTGTGGGAGATGTGAGCAGTTGCCCAAGCCAAAGCATCTGAGGTAAGTCTCAGAGGATGTTTGGCTGCCCTCTAAATGGAAGGGGCCAAGGAATTTCTTGGGGGGCCATTCAGAGTTTACTGCTCTGCTTCCCAGCACCCCTGCATTCCAGGGTCCAAGTCTGACTGCACTATTACCCAAATGGAAGCTCCTAAGATAAATCTCAGGGACGTTTGGCTGCTCTGTGGATCAAAGCACCCAAGTTGAGTCTTGGGGAACATTCAGGGTTATTTCTTTGGTTACTACCACCCTGGGAATCAGACACCCTGCCACTGGGCATTTCTGGGGCTGTTGTAGACTTGGGAGACAGACTGAATGGATCTCAGGTTTGAATAGATCTCAGGGTCGATTTTGGACTGAAGCTGCCAAGTCAAATATTGCTCCTTTCTGGAGAAGGGGCAAAAACTTCTTATTCTTACAGAGGTCTTAAAAGCCATTCTAGTCTTATGACTTTACTCTTTGGTAGTTTCCCAGTTAGACCAGCCATCAAAAGGCCATTAAGTGATTAGAGATCAATTGTTCTAGCTAACAGGCCTTGGGGCCCTGAGGCAATAACTTCCCTGGCTAGCAAATGCATTTTCAGTATTTCAGCTTTTAAGACATTCCAAACCATTTTAACAGAAACCTGTAATAAGAAATTTGATAGTAGGAGGTAGGAAGGTAAAACTGTGGGTAAAGTTTAATTATGAAAGGAATCCTGGCCTGTGAACCCCCTGGGGAAGGGAACTCCCACAGCATCCATCTTGGCCCTGCTTATTGCCACCTTCCCACCCCATCCCAGACTAGGTAGCTGGGTGTGGTCAAATAGGAAGGTGGGTCTGCAAAGGCATAGACCTGGGAGAGGGCAAGCCCCTTTGAGTCATTGCCCTGCTACTGCTGCTGCCAAGGGGAGAGGGTAGGAGAAGGCAATAGCCTGAGGGCATAGCTGCATGGCTGCTAAACGGGCTTGAACAAGGAACTTTGTAGCACCCAACACTCACCTGGGGGACTTCTGTCTTGGCATGGCCCTGCTCTGAGCCCCTGCCGTATGCCCCAGCCCTTCCGGCCAGGGTCAGATCTCACAAGCATGGGTACATGGCATGGATGCAGAGAGTGCCCATGCCCCAGCCTCTTCCCTTCTGGGATTACATCCTGTGGGGGCATGTAGGTTAACCTGTTTAAAATGGATAAGCAAAAGAAGGCATTAAACAGGCTGTAGGCCATAGTTTTACTCACTGATAACCTCTTGGGTGGCACTCGCCAAATATGTTACCAGATTTTGTCTAGGTGTTTTGACTATGCTTCAGAAATGAATTTCAATATCATGTCAAGTTAGTTAGGCCAGTAATTTATTAAGGTAGGAAGGGAGGAGAAATGGGAGAAAATAATAGATCATGGGTCCCAAAGAGAGGAAGGTACTGAAGAGTGATGAAGATGCCTGGTTTATAAACTACAATTTCCCATTATAGATTATAAATGCTCAGGTTTTATTTGCATGTTGATCTGTGCATGGGGAGACATGGCAAGAGCAGGGCACAGAAGCTAAGGGGGCTCAGGAGAGATTTGATCTTTGTGCTTGCTTTTTAAACCATTAATTATTCCACCCCTTTGCTAATGACATGGAAGGAGTCCCAGCTGTTTGCTGTTTTGATTGACTACCCCCCCATCATTTCCCCAGGTGGGCCCAATGATAATGTCCCTGGAGAATATCCAGGGCTTCTCCTTGGAATATCTGGGAATCTCATTCCAGGTGGCAGAATCTAATGAGGGTCTTCCAGCAGTCATCTTGGGGGTACCAATGTCTACATGGGCTTCTTGCCAGGTTCCAGATCCATCAATTGATTTCCTATCTTACTAGCCTGCTTCAGTTCCCCTAACAATACTAGTTGCTTATCTCCAACTGGTTTAAGACATTACATAAAGCAGATGTTAAATTGGTAAACAAAAATAAGGTCAGATTTAAAAACAGCCATTATGAAGGAGGTACTGAGGGTTACCGCCCATTTATCACCTCACACTATTTAACCATTATTAAGGATAAGATATTCAGGAATATAAATTTAACAGAATATGGCTGTAGATATTAGGTAGGATTTGATAATAGGGGCACAGATTGCTGTAGGCCTATTACTGCAGGGTATTGATCCAGTTGGAAACCCAGGAAACACCATTGAGGTCCCAGCTGAGTGCAGGCGAATTTGGAGAAGAGCCGGGGTACCAGTCGAAAAATGACAAGAGAAAGCAAATTGCTGAATTTCTGATCGTTCAATAAATTGCATAATATAAATTACCTTAACACTTCCCAGTGAGTGAAAGAATCATATTTGACTACAATCTCAGAGAAAGATTATCCTCTTCAAAAATATATTCTTGATAATTGCAGAGAATATACTGTGTGCTCACCCATGAGAAATCCCAAATGGAGAATACATGAAGAAATGCAGTGGAATTTAGACACTGATAAGATTAGATAGAGAAAACCCTGGGGATACTTCAGAGCCCAAAATCTGTGCTCTACTTCCTCTTTAAACTCACTCTTGATATCTTTGGAAATTTGAAATCCCCATCAAGACAGCTGACCCAGATAACCAATCAAACCCCTGGTTCGCTACATTTAACCCAATACAAAATAAACAATATCTGTCCTAATTTTACCCCTAAAAGATGGACACACCCTACTCCAACCAGGAGTTCAAGCTACCTTCCTTTTTATGTCTATAAAAATCATTTTCAAAGAACACAAATAAAAGATACAAAAGAAAAAATGTAAAAGGGAGAAAAAAGAAAAAGAGAAGGAAAAATAATCATTTGCCATCAATCCCTAGAACCTTGAAGCTACTTCCATTCTTGCAAGTGATCTGGATTCCTTTGCTATAGCAAAACTTAAAAGTCCTAATTAAAATGCTGCTGTCAGCAAACTAGACTCTGATTTGTGTTTCGACAATATCATCATCCAGTATCATAAATGAGAACATTATTCAGGTAATTTTTTTTAAAGAAGAAAAAAATTCTGTCTTCAATTGCTTGGCATAGCACAGACCTGAAGGATTGAACTTGATTACAATGGTGTCTCTGTTCATGCCTTACAATGAAAACAATGTAATCAGTGCAAACATTGTTAATAATGAAGCTATTCAAATTCTTTCAGTTTTGTGTATTTCCTTTTTTGATGTTTTTTAATAGACATTTTAATTATTTTTTACAAAAGTTTTATTCTGCAGAGAAATCATACATAATTTCTCATCTGCCTCTCTCATACATACAGTTTTCCCTATTCTTAACACTTTGCATCAGTGTGGTAATTTTATTAAAACTGATAAAACACTGTTATGAGATTTATATGGTTAACTGTAGTCCATAGTTTATGTTAAGATTCACTGTTCTTGTTGTTAAATTCTATAATTTTTAAACATTTTATTTTGGTAGCATATATACAATCTAAAATGTTCCACCATAACCACTTTCCAGTGTACAATAAAATGGTTTTTTTTCACATTCACAATATTGTATCTACCATCTGCCATCTAAATTTTCCTATCACCCCAAACAGAAACTCTATAACAATTTAGTCTTACTTCCCCATTCACTACACCCACCCTGGCTCCAGGTAACCTGTATTCTAGTTTCCTACAATTCAGATGCCTACAGGAATCCAGATATGACACTACATTGATGACATCCTACTTTGAGCAGAATCACTATACACGCATACAGGACACACATTTACCATTGCATTTATTGAGGGGGATTGGCTAAATATATGTCCCAGAGACATAAATAAGTCTTTGTCTGTTCATATACAAGTTGAGCCCTGAATCTCAGCAGAGCTACAACCAATACCTACTCTCCAGTTCATCAGACTCCCCCAGGAAAACTAATAATATGATGATGATGATGGACAATGCTCATTCCAAAAAAAACAGAGTATCTACAACTGCAAACAAGACAGTTCCATCCATCTGACCGACGGAATTTAATCCCCCTCTCAATTAGAAGTAGAGTGGACATCACCATCCTAAAATCCTCAATATTGAGGAATGAGCAAACATAGGGGGGAATGAATAAAACTATGGACCATAGTAGAATTATTATTATTCTACTAATGCAAGAATGTGTAACATTGATGTAAAGATGGTGGTCACCAGAGGTTTTGAGGGGAGGGTGAGGGAATAATTGGTGTAACATGGGGAATTTTTGGGACATTGTATTTCTGCATGATATTGCAATGACAGATACAGGCCATTATACATTTTGTCAAATTCTTTCAGTTTTACCTCTGCATTACTTATGAACTCTATGCCATTCTATCCAGATATCCTTAAGAAGAAACTCATCTTTATATATGCATCCAATCTTAACTAGCTCCTTTAAAAATAAAATAGAAATCTATTATTTTATAACTATCATCAGCTTTTTTCTGTCCTTTCATGGCTTTAGTTTCTAAATTTAAATATTTGGTTTGAATGTAATTTATTGTGGTATGAAGAATGAACTACAGATCCTGATTTGTTCTCCTTTAGTTACTATGACTGTCATGGCAAATACACTTCATCTTATTTGTAATAACAGTTCACTTAGTGGCAGCTTTCCTCAGAACCCTAAGGACATTTAGAACTCATCAGGGAAGACAGCAATTCCTAGTGCCTTGGGAGAGCAGAATGGGGCATATGTAAGTAGATTTAAATACCACATATTCCCTTATTAAAAACAAAGCATTATCTGTCAGATATGAAATGTTCATATCTTGAAGTTTGGCAATCTATGCAGTTGTTCTGAGTCTGAATATTTTGTATCCATACCATTTTTTTTCTTATTGGAACAGCCTTATAATAAGTTAATCTTTGGTGATATGCTTCCTACTAGCCTCACTTTTAAATGTTTTTCCTAGATATATATCAAATATAATTACATGTTTTCTGGTATTTAATTGTGGAGCTATAAGAAAATAGAATACATGTAATTTACCTCCAATTCTTTAATAGGAATTAGCCTAATCCATAACTCTTGTATACTTTTTTATTTTTTACTTCATATCATTATGTTTTCTCCTGCATTATGTGGAGGGCAGAGTGGTCTTATACTCTCTATTAATACTACTACTTTGAGTAGCTTTATGTATACATCAATTTGGATACATGCAGGTATATTTGTAGTGTAAAATCCCAGATGTGTGTTTGACAAATATGAAATACATTGGTAGTTTTCATATATTTGAAAAAAAAATTCCCTCCATAGAGTGTAGACTTTTGTACTCTCCTCATCCTTGCTTTCCAAAAGCTTTGCCATCAGAATGTTTTCTCAAACTTTGCAGTTTAGCAAATCTCCGTGTACTTTTAATCAGCTGTTGGAGAAAATGCTGAGAGTCAGAGCATAAAGGGTTAAGCATTCAAAAAGCATGCTTGCTGGCAGAGACACATTAGTAAATGTCTCCAAGGTCACTGCTTACTGCAGATATCAGTGGGAGGAGGTAAGGCAAAATGAACTCACCACACAGATGTTATTGTCTGAATTCCCAAGAAAGATTGTCTGGGAACTCACAAACAGGTAGCGCTCTCACGCACCAAGCTGAGATATTAGATAAACTAAGGCATTTAGGGCTAGAAACAATGTTTATACTTATGCCCCTTGGTAGACTGCCAGAGAAGGCAGTGTTCTTGCTGTAGTAAGAGAAACACAATGGGAAAGCAAGGTTAGGGAGGAAGAATTTTTGCACTGTTGTAAGCTGAATAAAAGAGAGGGTCACAGTGATCTCCGGGCTACTTTTGCCTGAGTGAGCTGCAGCCCTCTGCTTCATATGCATCAACTTGTCTGACTCTTCTTTTGCGCCGCACACTGACAACAATCAGCAAATTTTTATTATGAATGAGGTTGAACATATTTTTCAAATGTTAGACACATTTTCCCCATTCTTTAATATTCTATCTCGTCATTTCCTTTGCTTATTTTTATATTGAATTTTCAGGGTTTTTATTCATGCTTTCTAAAATCCTTTTGTTAAGTTAATGAGTTGAAATTTAAAAATTAGAAATAATAAAAAGTAATAAATATTTTAAGGTTGGCTTTGTTGACTGCACAATTTCAGACTCAGCTGCAAGGTAACGAAAATATTTATTCGGGATTTTAGAATTTTTCTTTTTCACATAATCAAATTCATTAATATTTTCCTTAATCATGTCTCAATTTTGAGATGCAGAAAAACCTTCCCCAAATTAATCACACATATTTACATTCCCACCAGCAGTAATGAGAATTCCAGTGCTCCACAAATCATGTCATATCCATTTCGAAATTTTGCATGGTATGAGCTGCTATTACAATGTATAAATTTAATTTGCATTTTCAAAATATGAAAAGTTGAGTAACTTTTCATATTGACAATTTGGATAGTTCTGTGACACACATATTCAAGGATTTTCCTTTATTTCTACTGGGATGACTATCTTTTTAAATATTCACTTGTAGGAGTATATTATATTGTGAGTATGCATTTATTGTCAGACATTTGTATTCTAAACATCTTATCAAACCATGCGTGTTGTCTTTTCATTCTCTTTATAGTGCCTATTGATAATTAGAAGTGATTAACCTAAAAATAGATCTTTTTTTTTCTTTAATGTTATTGCTTTGTGTATCCAGTTTAATAAATATGTGCCCACAGAAAATTGTGCATCCTTCTGTTTTCTTCTAAAACTTACTATTTTTAACATTCATATTTAGATTTTCAGCCATCTACAATTTAATTATATATGTGGTATGAAATAGGATTCAAGGTTATTTTTTCCCATTTTGATATCAAATTGACTCAGTACCATCATGAAAAGACTGCCTCAACTCAACTTCATATATGTATATATATATACTGGACTCTAATCTGAAACATTGTTTAATTTGTCTCTAAAGCAATGATGCCATACTGCTTTAATCATTTGTCTTTAAAAGAGGATTAAATATTTTGTACATGATGTCCACAAGCTTAATTCTTCATAATTACCTTGACTGCTCTCAGACATTTGCCTTTCTTTGAGATAAGCTTCTCAATTTGAAAGAAAATGCTGACATTTTGATTGGGATTGGGTTGAATCTGTAGACAATTTAGGGATGGAGAAAAGTGATCTCTGAAATCTTCAATCCATAAACACAGTACAGTTTTCCATTTACCTATGTCTTCTTAAATTTCTCTCAACTATATTTTATAGTTTTAATTGTAGAGATTTAATATATTATTTATTGAATTTCTTACTAGGTATTTGATTTTTTAACAAATCAATTTTATTGATACATATTAATAAAGAATAATCCATACAAAGTGTACAATCCATGGTATTCAGTATAATCACATAGTTGTTCATTCACCACTTAAATAATTTTTAGAGGGTTTTCATTATTCCAGTAATAATAATAATAATAAAACAAAAACCAAGCAAACAGACAAGACTCATCACCTCTAAATCTTTCCATGCATCCCTTGACACACATAGCTGCTATTCTGTTTCCTTCTCTCTAGTTTATTTGTATTTATAATTTTAAAAACAGACATACATGCAATATCAGCCATATTAATAATTTACATGAGGTTTCACTATGTCATACAGTCCCATGTTACATTTTTTAGCTTTCCTTCTAATGATATACGTGTCCTTAGACTTTCCCTTTTAACCACTGTCGTACTCACATAACTCTGTTAGTCAAAAACACAATGATGTGCTCTCACAATTTCCTTTCATTTCCAAAGGTTTACAAACAACATTTAACCAATTCTGCACAGATTAACCATCAGCTTTACATTCTCTATCCTCATTTTATTTTTCTGGTCACCTATATTCTAATTATTAATTCCATGATTTAACATAATATATTTGGGTAATTATAGTGCAATTCTATAGCAGTTTTCCTTTTGTGTCTGGCTTGCTTTACTAAAATAATATCCTTTTTTTCATCCATGCTGTCATATGCTTCACAACTTCATTTCTTACTGCTGCATAATATTACATCATTTGTATACACCACTAATTTTTTATCCATTCACCAGCTGACAGGCACCTGGGTTGTTTCCAACTTTTGACAATCATGAATGATGACACTATGAACATTGGTGTGCAGATGTCTATTCATGTCACTGCTCTCAGGTCTTCTAGGTATATACCTAGTAATGGTTTCGCCTGGTCACTTGGCAAGTCTATATTCCAATTCCTTAAGAACTGCCAAACAGTCCTCCACAGTGGCTGTACTATTCTAAGTTCACACCAACAGTGAAAAAGCACTCCTATCTCTCCACACCCTTGCCAACATTTACAGTTTTCCTACTTTTTAATAGCAGCCTGTCTAATATGTGTGAAATGATATCTCATTGTAGTTTTGATTTGCATTTCCCTAATCACTAGTGATGATGAACAATTTTCATGTGTTCCTTTACCATTTATATTTCCTCTTGGGACAATTGTCTTTTCAAGACTTTTGCCCATTTTTTAATTGGGTAGTTTGTCTTTTTATTGTTAAGTTGTGTGATTCCTTTATATACCATGGATATTAAAACCTTATTAGATATGTGATTGTCAAATATTTTCTCCCATTGAGTAGAATGCCTTTTCATCCTTTTGAAAAAAGTCATTTGAGGTGCAAAAATTTAATTTTGAGGGGGCTCCATTTATCTTTTTTTTCTTTTCTTAGTCATGCTTTGGATGTAAGGTTTAAGAAAGTAACACCTACCACAAGATCTTGAAGATGTTTTGGTTGTTGCTTTCATATTTTGGTCCTTGATCCATTTTGAGTTATTTTTCATATAAGGTATGAGGTAGCTGTTCTCTTTTTTCCTTTGGATATGGCTATCCAGTCCTCCCAGCACCATTTGTTGAATAGAATGTTCTGGCCCAGATGTGTGGGCTTAACTGCCTTTTCAAAAATCACTTGACTGGCTTCTCACCCTGTAACAAAGCCTGTACCCATGCCTCAGGTGTGTACCTATCTCATTTCTTGTTTCTTAATTTTTAATAAAGCCTTTACTCACTTGCCTACTTTATGGCATGTTGTTAAATTGATTTATGTTACATAGCAAGAACCGAGAAGCCCAGAATCCAGAGCATTCTGCTAACATATTTGGGGAGCCAAGCAAGGAGACAAAGAGACAAGTAATACTCCTTGAACCCTGGTGAGGACTGGTGAATCTAAACTTATAATTAGAGCCTGCCTGTGACCTCTTTTATTTTATTAGTGAGGCCCCTGAGACTCTCACTCTGGGCCTTGAGGTTCCTCTCCATTACCACCAGGGGCCCCAAAGCTGTTTGCTTATAAACTGTAATCAGTCTCTGGCTTTTTAATGTGCCTCTTAACTGCAAAGCTCAGTCCTGGCAGTGACCATAAAGTGAGCTCTGTCTCATGTCCACTTCCTAAGACCTCTGCAAAGTAGGCTGAAAGAAAGATTTCAAGCCAGTCTCCCATCTAAAGAGAAAGTTCATTTGTAAACAATGGGCCTTCATTTCTTTTCTTCCAATTAATCTTTAATGTACTTTTACAAATAATGTTTATGATGTGAAATAAAATAACACAGTCAGTTTTTTTGTAAATGACAGAATTTATTAAAATCAGAGTAATAACAATATCAAAGTTTCAATGGCTAAAAAATTGAAGTGTTCTAGGCTCCTGCTTCTGCCTTGTGAATATCAGCTTGTTTTTCTATTTATGCAGATCCTGAATAAATAACAATCATAATTTTCACCTAAAAAAATAAAAAATAAAAAGAGAGAAAGTTCAACTTGGTAGCTTTAGTCCAGAACCTAGGTTTAGACATCTCCCTAATCTTAGGTTGCCCTGGGGATGTCTAGCAGCCTAGACTCTCTGATTCTCAGAATGCTGGGAACAAGAACAGAAACTCCAAATGTCCCCCATGACTTGAACAGCCTAGGTGCTCTGGTTAGGAAACCAATTCCTATCCCCCAGGACTCAAGCAAGTTGGCGGGGGAGGCTTCAGTTTGGAGGCTAAAAGTTTAGCCAGACCAGTGTATGGGATGCCAGATTGGCTGAAAAACACTGCTCCATTTTTCCCTAGAACACTGGGTATGGCCTATAGCATTCCAGCAGACTCCCCTTTTGGGTGTCTTTGCAGGAAATGGGACAACCTGCCTACTGATGGTCTATAAAGGAATAGGCTAATCTTTACCTGCCACACTTCATGGCCACAGTATAGCCAACAGTGACTTATGTATGGGACTTCTTACACAGTTTTAACTGAAATTCAGGGTCCTATACAGAGGAAAGGAGGGGACAGGCAGATATGAGTGCCAGAGGCCATGTGGTCACTTGTCACTCTAAAAGGATGAGGAAATGCACTACCAAACTCATCAATTACAGTAAGCTCAGGGAAATTACTCAGAGGTAGAACCTAAAAATCCAGTCTTATTTCAAGGAAAGCTGGTAGAGGCAATAAAAATAATTTCCGGTAGATCCTGACTCTAGAGAAAAACAGATCCTGTTAGGAAATCACTTTATTATCCAGTCTGCCCCAGATATCCATAGGAAGATGCAAAAACTTTCCCTGGGCTCCCAAACTTCCTTTCACTCCCTTTTAGAAGTGGCCTTCACAGTTCTCAATAATTGAAACTGTGCCACCAGGGGAAACAGGCAAGATAGGTCCAGGGATAGGCTCACCTTTTAGCTGCCAAAATTAAAGCCACCCTGGCACATTGGGGCCACCTGAATCCAAGCTCCATGTCAGAAGGAACCTGCTTCAAGTGTGGAGAGATGGGCTCCTGGTCCCAAACTAGCTGGGCCACTGGGACATTGTTAGGGCCTTGCCCCAGAGGAGATTGGAAGGGGCCTGAAGCCATGTGTGAGCCATTAACCAGGAGGAGCCTCAGGTGACCCTTGATGTGGCAGGTAAATTTTTAAATTAACATGGGGGCCACTAATTGGGTCCTGACCTGCCATTCTGGACCTCTCTAGCCTCAGTTGTGCATAATAAGTTGTGCATAATAATGCTCATGCAAAGTACCAGAACTCTATTGGCTTTTATAAGGGATATTTATTTGGGGTAGAAGCTTACAATCACAAGGCCCTAAAGAGTCCAACCCAACGTACCATAAGAGGTAAATTCTCACCCAGTCTGTTGCCACATATTCATGCAAGATGGTGGGCAATGTCTGCAAGGGTTCAAACTTCCTCCTTCCTCTTAAGGCTCCATGGTCCCAGCTTCTTCCAATCTCAGCTGTAGACTGGCATAAGGCTCATCACTTTCCCTGGGGCTTGATTCTTTCTGGGTGCAGCTGCTCTGTTCCCCCCACAAAGTCATCTGTAGACTATCAGGCTCAACTCTCTTCCCGGGGCCATGTCTATGGAGCACTCTCTATTCCTGCATATCTGCTTCTGTGTGTCTACTTCCATTTGAGAGGCCCAACCCTTTCCATAGGCTTGCCAAAGGACCGTTTTCTTGGTTCCACCCTCATTAACACCTGGGTGGCAACTGAGCGCCAGACCTCACCCTCCAAGTACATTGGGGTGATGACCACAACTTCCCTTATGTCTGGAGAAAAATGTTAACCCCCTAGTACAGTGAGGTGAAGACAACATCCTCCCTAATCTCTGCCCAACCCTCTCAGAGCAAAGACTTGGTGACCTGGACTTCCCTAATCCATCTGAGGCAGGCCCACCCATCTTAGACCTATGGGGTGTTGATCTTGCTCTCCCCAATCCTTGAGGAATGTGCTCCACCCTCTCTGTAGCCAGTGACAGCAAAACTCTCCCTGAACATCTGGCTGTAACATCCACCCTCTACAAATAGCTTAGTTGCTTTGTTAATAAATTAAATTGACCAATTTTTTTGAAGTAAAAACTTACTAACAAGAGTTAAGTAACTAACTAAGAGTTAAGGTCATTATACAGATATCTTTATATTATAAAACAGCAAAAAATAATATCTGATATTGCTATAATTGAGAGGATTTAGCCTAGAACTACTATTCTGATGGTATTTTTAGACTAATGTCTTTGCTTATGGTTACTTCAGGTCAAGCCTCACCCTCCTATATGCTTGCTATTGTGATGGAAAATTTCAACTGACTTTGCCTTTGATTATGGTTATTTCAGGACTGGCATCAGCCTTGGGTGAACTTGCTCACCATTCCTATGGTAACTACTATATTTCCTCTGTTTGGGGCCATGGCAAATTCTGCCCCCATGCCTCAGGGGAAGGCATATTTGAGACAGTCCTGTCTCCCACCCTTCCACTGGTGTTAATAACCCTGCTTTCTCTCATGACTATTTAGGTATGGACTCCAATTTACCTACTCTGGGCAAGAGCCCAGAGGGAACCCATGAACTTTGAAGAGATTGATGCTTAGTGGAATCCTTGGTCCTATGGGATCGATGCCCACTCTTCCAGTCTAGTTGCTGCCATATCCAGTTATCTCAAAGGACTGGGGAGGGGGGAAACTTCTGTCCCAAGCCTCAGGAATCCTGAAATCAACAAGTCATGAGATAAACCAGTTTTCCCTGAGACTTCAATGACCTCAGTAAGTATATATTGGAATTGGTATTGCTCATCTGAGGTCTGTCAAAGTCAAAATGGGAAATAAGCAGAGCTCTGAAGTAAAGGAAAATGATGTAGATTATATTTTAAAGCATTGGGAACAATTTGGTTTTAAGCTAATTACTAAAGAAGGAAATTCTTGTGCAAAACTTCATGGTCACTGAAGCAGGCTAGATAGGAAATCAATAGATGGACCTGGAAATTGGCAAGAAGTCCATGTGGACATCAATACCCTCAAGATTGCTGCTGGAAGACCCTTGTGAGTGAGATTTCCTGCAGAAACAACAGAAGCCCTGGATATTTTCCAGGGACCTTATCATTGGGTCCTCCTGGGGGATTGATGGGTAGCGTAATCAATCAAAACAGCAAACAGCTGAAACTCCTCCCATGTCATTAGCAAAGGGGTGGAATAATTAATAATTTAAAAAGCAAGCACAAAGGCTGAACCTCCCTCTCTCTCTTGCTCGCTCGCTCGCTTGCGCGCGCTCACATGCCTTTGGACCCCTCTTCTGGCCTTCTTCATGCTGCATGGATCAACATGCATTTATTACCTATAATGGGAATTCATAGTCTGTAAATCAGCCCTCTTTATCACTCGTCAGCCCCTTCCTCTCCACCTGCTACCTATGATGTATTATTTCTCCCATTTCTCTTCCCTCTCTACCTTAATAAATTACTGACGTAAACAATGTGGCATACTCTTGAAATTCATTTTTTGCAGCATAGTCAAGAACCTAGACAAAATCCCGTCACAGTCACCATGCAGATTAATTAAAAATAGCTTTCAAAGAGATCTTTAAAATATAATGTTATTTTACAGTGAAACTTATTTTTTAAAATAAGAGAATGAAAATTATAAGTAACAATAGTGAATTGTGTTTCTATACCTAACTCTCTACTTGTGTTTGCATATTTGCTCAGCATATATTTTCATACTTTGGGAAGATGGTAATAACAAATTAACATATGAAAATTCTTTAAAAAGCTCTATTCAAATTGTTAAAAATTAAATAAGCACTTATATAAGTAATATTTATATAAACAAATCAGAGAGGCTAAGCAGGATAGAAAGGCCATTTAGAAATCTGAATATAGAAACTATTGGCAGAGGGAAAAGGTTTTCCTATGCTCCTTGAGGTACCCAGCACCCCCCCTCCCCCAGGAACTCCTTTTCTGCAAATGCTGTGGGAGAAGGGCTGGGTGTAAAAGATAGGGAAATGTAAATTTAGCTCAAAAAATTATCTTCAGGGAAGCAGAAGTGGCTCAACCAGCTGGGCACCTGCCTACCACATAAGAGGTCCTGGGTTCAGGTCCCAGTGACTCCTAAAGAAGATGAGTAGATGCTAGACACCACACCCGCTACAATGAGCTAGACGCTGCACCACCTCAATGAGCTAGATGCTTCACGGCTGCAATGAACAGATGCCTAAATGAGCAGATGTCACAGTCCACTAGGAGTGGATGTGGCTCAGGCTATTGAACACTCACCTCCCATGTGGGAGGTCCCAGGTTTGGTTCCTGGTCCCTTCTGGAGAATGTGAGCAAACAATGAGCAGACAGACAAAAGAACAATCTGTGGGAGGGGGGGAGTAAAAAAAAATAATTAAGTAAATAAATAAATTTTAAAAGAAAAACTTTACTAGGACAGGGTATTCAGAATCATAGTTTGTCCTGTAATTCCTCAATTTCAACCTTTTAACAGCCTTAAAAAGAGAGAAATTAATAATCCAATTACTCCATTTCAGTAAGTAAAAGAAAAAGACCTTGAAAGCTATGAAACGATCATTTCTAAATTATGATGAAAACAAATTTTAAAATTACAGTGTATTCCAGAACCTGGTAGTCAGTATGCTTTTAAGGTTATTCACAATTTTAGAATTTTATTAAAGAGGTTTTAGCCTCCTGTGAAGGAAGTTAAAAGAACATTTTTCCATAAACTATAATGGTTTCAATTTTATTTAGCTTGGATGTAATCTCCTTAGGTATATAGGATACTAATAAAATATATTAGCATTATATGTATTAAATCTTTAAGATGATGAAAATTGTAAGTTCATGTTTAATGAAATATTCATCTGTCATAAAGTGAATTACTAGTTTTCACAGAACAGAATGAAGGATGTAAAACAACATTTAAATGGATAAAGGTAAATGTCATTGGATGCTAACTAATTTAATAACCTTATTTAAATGTAAAAGTATTTAATCTAGAGTGGTTATGGTCAAGTATAAGAAGTTTGTAAAAGCATTGTCTAAACTGAAGTATTTAAATGGATAATTCCAGGAAAGTATAATTAAATAGAAACCTAAACTGATACTAGTAAAAATTAGGTTCGTAACAGAGAAACGTGTCTGAGGCAACCTCAATCTACATATTAAAGTGGTGTTATGGGAAAGATGATCTCGATTCCATTTGGAACCTTAGTTTTCAAAAAATAATGGAGAAAGTTTTTTCCTATACTGCTAAAGTAAAATACCTATTAATTAACATAATCATGGTAAAGGTGGAAACGTAAAGTACTAAAAATAGTTAAGTTCATTTGATATGTTATAAAGTCCATTGGAAGTATTTAGAAAGTGTATAAAAATGTAAAAAGATAGAATTCAGTATTGCCAAACTCCCTGGTTCATTCAAACGAGGCCCTAGTACACTTCATGGTGCCTCTTCATTTGAGTTATTGGCTAGGTCAGTCACTATTACCCTGTAGTAGTTTGGCAGTTTGATGTAATTATGAATTCCAAAAATAGATATTGGATCATGCTTGAAAACTGGTCTGTTAATCTGGGCATGATTAGGTTATGATTAGGATGTTAACTGGGCCACATCAGTAGGGTGTTGAGCCCCACCCCTTGGTGGGTGTGGTCTCAAGTATAAAAGACATTGCAAAGGACAGGGTTGGAGAAGTTTTGATGTTGGAGTTCTGTTGAGGAAGGAGAGAAATCCCCAGGATAGAGACTAGCCATTCGCCTGAGAGTTCACAGCTGGTCTTGTGGAGAGAAGCAAAGCCTAGAGAGCCTCACAGTCTACAGCTGACCTTGTGGAGGAAACAGAGGTGCTAAGCCCGGAGAGAAACACAGTGCCAGGAAGAGAGGAACCCAAGAAGCCTGAACCCTGGCAAACTTCAGCAGCTGTCTTGCTCCAACACGTGGGAATGGACTTTGGTGAGGGAAGAAACTTATGCTTTATGGCCTGGTAAATGTGGACATCTACCCCAAATAAATACCCTTTATAAAGACCAACTGATTTCTGGTATTTTGCATCAGCACCCCTTTGGCTGACTAATACAGACCCCTAAAACAATAAAAGAATCTACCACATCCCTGGACATTCTCCTAAAGTGGATGGAAAACACATTGTATTTCAGACTCCTGCAGCACCTGGCTATGGCTTACATGGCCAGATTTAAAGTAGACATTGTCTCCAGATTGGCTGTTTCATAGTGCCAAAGGATGCTATGCACCAGGCTGGTAAAACACTGGAGCTTCCCTCTAAGGGCCAACAGTTCTGTAGTACGCTGGCTGTGTGAAGGACATAGCCAGTGGAGCAATAATTGCTAGAGTAATGTGAGTAGAACTTATACAAAAATAATTGGCATTATGGTCTGCTCCCATGGAGAGACAATATATGTGATTTTGCAAACCTGGAGCTTTGATCTATTAACTGCATCTCAAAGAAGAACTTTTATATTGATTAGTATTAAGTGCTCTACCAATATACCTGATGAATAGGATATATCTTATTTTCTAGGTAATATGCAGAGGGATATTGAACATGTTAAAAGTCCTGGTATACTTAATTCATTTTCTAAGTAATTAGTGAATGAGCCTCTAAGATAAAAGAATGGCTGTCTTAAGTACTGTCTTTATTTTGTTTGCCATATACTTGTATTGTTGCCTATATTAACTTTGTGAGTTAATGTGTAGGGCTGTGTCTCTCATACCTCTCTCAGCTGTCCTGGGCTCTGCTGTGGGAACTGAAGTTAGCAGTTTATACCAAGCCCAGCAAGTCTACCATAATCTCTCCCTAGAGTTAACCATCAGCATAGAAGAAATAGACATGCCTTAGAAGTCCTTAGACAACAAATAGACACCCTTGCCACTATGGTTCTGCAAAATTGTGGTGCAAAACATGCTAACAGTGGCACAGGGAGGAATCTGCCTGTTCCTCAAGGAGGAATGCTGTTCCTATATAAATCACTCTGGTACACTTCTAGGCAGCATTTGTAACCTACAAGATGAATCCCACCAACTTCAAGAGGATGAAGCTTCTGGAGGCACCTGGCCTTTCTCACTCTCATAGTCCACTATGTCATAGCTGGCCTCCCCTTTGGGTCACTTAACACCATTTTCTTTATTCTCCCCTTTGGGTCACTTAACACCATTTTCTTTATCCTTTTCTTTATCCTCTGGCACCATTTTCTGGCATCCTTGCATACCAGATATGAAACCCATAATGTATAGTTCATTTAATAAGTTGTTGAATGTGTCCTGAAAATTCTAAATAAGTTTACTTCTTCCAAATTCAGCGGCGTCCAGAACAAGAAATTAGTCATGCAGGGATTTCATCAAGTTCCAACCATGGTGCCAGATCTGTCTTCCCTCAATCTCAATAGAATAGCCAGAGAGTTTCACACCCCATCAGGCAGGAATTACTGCCTGCTAACCACCAGAGAGCAGCTGCAGAAAAATGGGTGCTGTAATTTGTCAAACGCTTTTTCTGATTTAAAGAGATGATCATGTGATTTTTTTTCTTTCACTCTTTTATTGTGGTATATTACATTGTTTGATTATCTTATATTGAACCATCCTTGCATACCAGATATGAAACCCATAATGTATAGTTCATTTAATAAGTTGTTGAATATAATTAGCAAGTATTTTGTTGAGGATTTTTGCATCCATGTTCATTACAGATATTTGTCTGTAGTCTTCCTTTCTTGTTGTGTCTTTATGTGGCTTTGGTATTAGGATAATGTTGGCATCATAGAATGAATTAGGCAATGCTCCATCCATTTCTATTTTTTTGGAGAGTTTAAGCAGGATTGGCATTAGAAGAATGATTGAAAGAATTCATCTGTGAAGCCATCTGGTCCTGGGCTCTTCTTAGTTGGGAGGTTTTTGATGACTAAGTTATTCTCCTTACTTGGAATTGGTCTTTTGGTTTCATCAATTTCTTCTTTGATCAGTGTATGCTGCTTGTGTGTTCTAGAAATTTGTCCACTTCATCTAAGTTATCAATCTTGCTGACATACAATTTTTCAAAGTATCCTCTTATGATACTCTGTTTCTGTGGGATCAGTTGTGATTTCCCCTGCCTTGGTTCTTATTTTATGTATTTGCATCTTCCCTCCTTTTTTTATTTTTAGTATAGTTAAGGCTTTGTTAATTTTATTAATCTTCTCAAAGATCCAGCTTTTGGTTTTGTTAATTTTTTCTAGGGCTTTCTTATTTTCAATTTCATTTAGCTCTGCACTAATCTTTGTTATTTCCTTCTTTCTACTTGCTTTGGGATTAGTTTGTTGTTCTTTTATTAATTCCTCCAAATTCACAGTTAGGTCTTAAATTTTAGCTCTTTCTTCTTTTTCAATACAGGCATATATGGCAAAAATTTCCCTCTCAGCAACTGTTTTTGCTGCATTCCATAGGCTTTGATACATAGTTTTATCATTTTTATTCATTTCAAGGTAGTTACTGATTTCTTTTTCAATTTCCTCCTTCACCAAATAATTGTTTCTGAATGTTTTGTTTAATTTCCATATCTTTGTGTCTATTCTAGTTCTCTGCCACTTACTGATTTCTAGCTTCATTCCATTGTGGTCAGATAAATTACTTTGCATAATTTCAATCTTTCTGAATTTGTTGAGAGTTTTTCTGTGGCCTAGCCTGTGGTCTATTCTGGAGAATGATCCATGTGTCCTTGAGAAGAATCTGTATCCCTTTGTATTTGAGTGTAATATTCTGTATATGTCTGTTAGATCTAAATCCTCTAATGTATTGTTCAAGGTCTCTGTTACTTTATTAACCCTCTATTCAGATGTTCTACCTAATGCTGATAATGGTGTATTAAAGTCCTCCATTATAATTGTAGAGGCATCTATTTCTCCATTTAGTTTTTCCAATATTTTCCTCATTTATATTTTAAGGCACCCTGGTTAGCTGCATAAATGTTCATGATTATTCTTTCTTCTTCATATATTAATATATATTGTCTTTCTTTGTCTCTTACAATAGTTTTGCATTTAAAGTCTATTTTGTCTGTTATTAGTATAGCTACACCCATGTTTTTTGGTTATTTGCATGTAAAAGCATTTTCCAACCATTCACTTGCTACCTCCTCCTGTCCCTGGGTCTAAGGTGAGTTTCTTGTAGACAGTATATAGATGGGTCCTATTTCTTTATCCATTCTGCCAATTTTGTCTCTTTATTGGAGAGTTTAATTCATTAACATTCAATGTTATTACTGTCAAGGATTTACTTACATTAGCTTTATTTTCTTTAGGTTTATATATGTCATATATTTTTATTTCTCTTTTTATCATTTTTATTTATTCTTACCAATAATCTTCCTTCCTATACTCTTTTCCAACCCTCTCTTTACATTTTTTATTTCCTTTCAACCTGCAGAACTCACTTTAGGATTTCTTGAGGGGCAAGTTTCTTGTTGACAAATTCTCTTAATTTTTGTTTGTGCATATTTTGAATTGGCTCTCATTTTTGTTTTTTTTTAAATATATATTTTTAATTTTTTTAAAGATACTTAGATTACACAAATATTTCACAAAAAATTATAGGGATTCCCATATGTCCCACTCCCCACACCTCCCACACTTTCTCACATAAGCAACATCCTTCATTAGTGTGGCACTTTCATTGCAATTGATAAACACATCCTGGGGCATTGCCATTGAGCATGGACCATAGTTCACATTGTAGTTTACACTTTCTCCCACACAATTCTGCAGGTTATGGGAAGATATATAGTGGCATATATCTGTCATTACAATGCCAATATGGCCAATTTCCAAGTCCCGAAAAAGCCCCTGAATTACACTTGTCTTTCCATCCCCCTACCCCCAGAGCCTCCAGTGGCCACTGCCTCCACATAAAAATGCTGGCTAGAGATTTCTTGGCTGGAAGTTTTTTTTTTTTTTTCCTTTCAGCACCTTAACTTTCATACCACTGCTTTCCTTACCTCCATGGTTTCAAATGAGAAATTAGAACCTAATCTTATTCAGCCTCCCTTGTGTAATGCTTTCAGCACTCTCTCCTTGTCTTGATCATTGGACAATTGGATAAGTGTATGTCTTGGGGGAGGCTTGTTAGGATTTATACTGTTTTTGGATGCACTGAGGTTCCTGGACATTTATATCCATGTCCCTCAAAAGTGTTAGGAAATTTTCAGCCATATTTCCTCCAACACTCCTTCTGTCCCCTTTGCCTCCTTTTCTCCATCTGGGATGCCTATAATGTTTATATTTGTGCATTTCATATTTTCATCGAAATTCCTGAGTCCCTGCTGGATTTTTTCTCTCTTTTTATCTATGTGTTCTAAATGTCTGATTTCAGGAGACTGTTTTCAATATCAATGATTCTTTCCTCTACCTGTTCAATTCTGCTGTTATATGATTCCAGTGTATTTTTGATTTCTTGCATTGTGCTCTTCATCACCATAAGATCTGTTATTTTTTATGTATATTTTCAATTTCTTTAGTATGTTCCCTGAATGTCTTCTTAGTATCCTTTATCTCTTCCTTCAGTTCATTAAGTTGATTCATGATATGTTTGGGAATCCTTGATTAGTTGTTCCACATTTGCATCTCCTCCTGTTTTTTTCAGTTTGCTCATTAGACTGGGCCATGTCATCCTGTTTCTTAGTGTGGCTTGCAATTTTTTTGTTGGTGTCTAGACATCTGTTTATCTTGATGGGCTTTTTCAGTTTGTTAGTTTCTCTTTCTACTCTAGGGTTTTACTTTGGTTTTATTTGTGTGTGTGTGGTAAGGTTCATGTTTTACATTGGTTCCTCTCATTCTATATCCTAGCAGTTGTCTGTGTGCCCTTGAAAAAATATTGGGATCAGAGAAATGAAAAAAGAGAAGTAGAAAGGATAATAGTAACCATAATTTAAAAAGGTAGAAGAAGAACCACGTAAGAGCAAAGAAAATAAATAAATAGAGTAAAAAATTATAAAAATAGAAAGGAATGAGAATAAAAATTGTGGAACCAAAAAAATGAAACAAAAAAGAAAATAGAAAAAAATAGAATGAATTAAAAGACTGAAAAGATGTGAAGAAGAAAAAAAAAAAGAGGGAGAAAAAGTAAAAACTGAAGACCAAAAAAAATAGAAGTGAAATGAAAGGATAACCACAGAAGGAGGAAGATGAAAAAATGAAGGAAAGAAAAGAAATAAAGTTGTTAGAAAAAATAAGTTAACAAAAAAATGAAAAAGAAAGCAGAAATACAACAAAACAACAACAAAAAACAGGAAAAACAGCCTTCCCTCTTAGACTCTGAGGGA
>JAQZBX010036420.1:0-12028 GCA_029593785.1 Cabassous unicinctus
CAAGAAGCCTGAACCCTGGGCAAATGTCGGCAGCTGTCTTGCTCCAACACGTGACAATGGACTTTGGTGAGGGAAGAAACTTATGCTTTATGGCCTGGTAACTGTGGACTTCTACCCCAAATAAATACCCTTTATAAAGACCAGCCCATTTTTGGTATTTCACATTAGCACCCCTTTGGCTGACTAATACAGTGGCCAAGGAAAATATTCCTAAGATATCCAACTCCACCACAATAAATGAATTCCTGCTTACAAGATTTTCTGATGTGTGGGAGCCCAGAGGCCTACATGCCATGCTATTCCTACTGATGTACTTGGCAACCCTGATGGGGAAACTTCTCATTGTCACGGTAACCACCTTTGACTCTAACCTTCACACCCCCATGTATTTCTTCCTTAAGAATCTGTCTGTGTTGGACATTTGCTACATTTCTGTCACTATTCCCGAGGCATGTGTTATCTTCCTGCTTGACAACAGGGTGATCTCCCGGGTTGGATGTGCATCACAGATCTTCCCTGTGTTTTTGTTTGGTTGAATGGAGCTACTGTTCCTCAACATCATGGCCCACAACCACTATGTGGCCATCTGCTAGCCCCTCCACTACCTGGAATCATGAACCCTTAGACCTGTGTGCAGACGACTTTGGTCTCTGTACTCAGTGGTCTGGCCTACTCTGGAGTCCACACTGGCAACACATTCTGGCTGTCCTTCTGTCAGTCCAGTGTTGTCCATCAATTCTTCTGTGATATCACCTCTGTTCTGAAGCTCTCCTGCGCTGAGATATTAAGCAATGAAATTTTAATTATTACCTCTATGGTGGTTATTGCTGGTGGCTGCTTTGCCTTCATCATCATGTCTTATATTTGCATATTTTCTTTTGTGCTCAGGAAATTGTTTGCATCTATGACTGATTATATCTACCATCAACTGAACAGTTTGTCTTCAACAATGAGATAAGTCTGATCCAACGAGTTGAAGGCCTTGAAAGAAAAAGTGAAGATTTCAGTAGTCAGAATGGAGTATTTCCATCACTACTTCAGCCAGCCAGTTTCTCTTGGGGAATTCAATGAAACCTTCATCTGATCTCCAAATTTGCAGCCTGCTGTCTTATATTATACCTGTCAATGTTTTGCTATGAAGTTTGATTTTTTTGATGTTTTCTTAATAATTTAACCATTTCAGCTTTCATTCAGTTACTGTTACCATTACATATCTTTTATTCTTTATTTTCAACAATGTGTTTATATTTAAAATGCAATTTTGATGGCCACATAGATTTGGGTCTTGCTTTTCAATTCTTTCAGTGGATCTCTTCCTTTTAATTGTTGTTTATATTATTTATATAAATTATAATTTTTTTACATGTTTGAGATTAATTAAATCATATTCTTGTTTTTTTTTTTCTTTTTATCTATCTGTGCCTTGTTTATTTTTACTAATTTTTGGTTTTCATTTGGATTAATTAATCATATTTTTATCTTTTTCTATAAGTTGTTAATTGTAATTATTTGTTTTCTGATATTGATTTCTTCTTTAGGGTACCTTGTATGCAAGTGTAACTCATCTATATCTACCTTTATTTGATTTGAAACCACTTCAGAATCAGTTAAGAATATTACAATAATATAATTCCAGTTATCCACTCACGGCTTTTGGATTATTTTCTCTTAGAGTTGACATATATATGTTATGAATCTCACAATTCATTGCTATTAAGACCACAGGACTGGGGTTTTGGACTTGAACATGGCTTTATGGGTCATATGAGAGTTTAGAGAACACTGAAAAGGAAATCTGTGCCGCTTTCTTCTATTCTAAATCCTCAACTTCATAATTTACTCAAACAATGATAAGTGGGAAAAATCCCATGATATGATTTAAAATTTCAAAAGAATGTCAGATAATGACATTAGCAACAAAACTTTACTCCCACTATGTACATGGAATTGGACAAGGGCTGATTTGAAACAACCAAACTTCAGATATAATATTGTTCTCTTAAGGCAGAACATGTGAAATCTAAGGGGAGAATCTTCTGCTTAAATCCTTATACAATATTTTGAATTATTTAATATAACCTAATGAGCTAGACAATAGCGTTTTAAAATCAAGAGATTAGCTAAATTCGTTAATAGGGCAAAATCTGATTCTGTTTATTATTTCAATTTGAAATAGAATTTCTTCTCTTGATCTGATTTGAGAATGTTTGATCTTGGATTAAATAGAAGTAGAATAAAAATAAACTCTGACCTTAATTATTCTCTTATTATTTCTCTCTGTTACAGTGCTCCAAAGTGTGAGCTCTACATTCTTAAATGCTTTGTACAGCTATTGTCCCAACCAAACAATCATCTAACAAAAAATAGAGGAAAACCTGCCACGTATGAAGGTTTAAATGACAATAACAGGAAACTTAATATATAATGATGATAGATAAAGGAGTGGCGTCGATCTGAATTGATCACTGCCATTGAAAGAAATAATGTACACTTCATTTCTTATTGGATAATAACCACAAGTTGGCAATGAAAACTGAGAATTCCCACATCTGTCTATGTCTGTATTCCAATGAATTCCTCCACAGACAGTTAAGACTGCAGACCAATAAATAACTCCATTGTTGTTTCAGGAAATTAAAATTTTCCAATATATCTGGACAAATGTTTGTTCATTTCAACAAAAAACCTGTTTATGAAGACAAGAGTTAACTTATCAGGCCTTATCCCATGACACTTAAGAAATCACCTCAAGATATTTGTCTCAATGTGTTCCCCATTCTTAACCTATTATGTAAAAAATACGATGTTCTACCTTGATTCAAGGGTTTAGTAAAAAATGTTTGATCAACATTTTGGACAAAGGTCAAATAAATTAACCTATTTGTTTAAGGTTTTAAAAAGATAGTAAGTCAGTATACCATAATTAATCATTTAATATGTGGTAATACCATATTATCTGAAGTGAAATTACATTTTTTAAATAAACAAAATAGTGTGAAAAGCCAAAGTTTTTCTTTCAGTACATATGTGTGAAAGAGAAATAGCAAACATCAATAAGCCATACATAAAAGGACAAATAGTATATGAATCCACTTATATGAAATATCTAGTGTCATCCACATGCATAGAGACAGAAAGTAGAGTACTTATCACTGGGGTTGGCATGAGGGTAAACGGGAGTTGATACACAATTGGTGCAGGTTCTTTGGGGTGATAAAAAGTTTGTAATGGATGGTATTCATCATAGCACAACATTGCTAATGTGATTAGTGCTACAGAATTATATTCTTGGGAATGGTTGAGATGGAAAATTTTATGTTGTATACATTTTACCACAATTAAAAAAGAGAAAGTGCTGAGACAATGAAAATTAAATAGATCCTGGACCAGATCTAATAATGGAGAACATAATGCCCAAGTAACACATTTGGACAATTCAAAAAAATTGGAATATAATCTGTGTGCATTCTATCAATGTTAAATTTCTTGAACTTGATAATTTTTCTTAATGTGGTTACATAAGTGAATAGCCTTGTTCTTATGAAATATACATGGAGGAGTTGGTAGACTGTATTATCTTCCCCCTCAAAAAAAAAAGCATGTTTGAAACCTTAATCCATTCTTGTGAGTATAGACCTATTGTATATAGGAACTTTTAAAGATGTTATTTTTAGCTGCAGTGTGGTCCAACTGAAATTGTGTCCTAAACTTATTACAGGCTACTTTATGAAGAGAAAGTCTTCTGGATTAGGAGAAGTCCTAAGTCAATAGAACCCAGAAGATAAAGAAAATACTTTGCCGTGTTCACTGCCATTTGACAGCAAAACCAAGAACCCAAGGATCATTGGCAGGCAATCCCAAATGCCACAATATTCTGGGAGAAAGTATGATCTTACTCAAGCTTTGATTTTTTACATCTCTTAGCCTCAAAACCATGAGACAATAAATGCACATCCTTTAAGCCAACCCATTATGTAACATTTGATTTAGCAGCCATGATATTATATTATTAATTATTAAAGGAACATGATAAGTGTGACATACTCACAAATGTTTATAAAGAGATAGATAGGTAGACAGTCAGACATGTAGATATAGATAGATGATGATGATGATGAAAGATAGATTCATCGATAGATGCTAGAATGATATAAAAATGTAGTAAAATGTTAAGAATGGTGTGTGGGTATCTGGTAGGAGGTATATTCTAGCTCTCTGTTTTTTTTGTGTGTGTGTGTGTGTTTTTTACATATACTGTTGTATTTTTTAAAAAGATGTTTAGATTACATAAATGTTACATAAAAATATAGGGGATTCCCATATGCCCCACTACAAACACTTCTCATATTTTCCCACATTAACAACATCTGTCATTAGAATGGTACATTTGTTACAATTGATGAACACATTTGGAGCATTGCTACTAAGTATGGATTATAGTTTACACTGTAGTTTACACTCTCCCACACAATTCTAAGTTATGACAAGATATATAATGGCTTCTATCTGTCATTGCAATGCCATTCAGGACAATTCCCAAGTCCCAAAAATGTCCCCTTATTACACTTGTTTTTCCCTCTCCCTCTTCTCAGAACCTGCAGTGGCCACAGCATCCACATCACGGATAAAAATCCTTCCATTCCTAGAATCACAATAATCTGTACTAGAATACCAGTAAGTCTACTCTAGTCCATCATTCATTCCCCAATCTTGATGATTTGGTGTAGGTATGCCCACTCCACCTCTAATTGACAAGGGGCTTAGATGGCATGGGGCAGATGGATGGGACTGTCTTCTTCGCAGTTGCAGACTCTCTCTCTGTTCCTTGGGATGATCATTGTCCATCATCATAGCCTTGTTTTTTGTCCTGGGTGGGTACAATGAACTGAAATGTAGGTCTTACAATTCTGGTGAGATTCAGGGCCCAGCTGGGACATGGACAGCCCAAAGATTTGTATGTCTCTTGGACATACAACTATCAACTCTAGCACTAAGTATAGGTTCAAATAGAAGGAGCAGAATAGCCATGTGTAGGGAAACCACAACTGAGTTCAACTCCGTCACACTGGGAAACATAAGGTCCCAAGTAGAGCCCACAGGCAGGGCATCAAGCTTCTGAGTTATCAGCCCTGCCTATAGAGTCTGGATATCTCCACTATTTGAGGCAATATTTACTTTGGAAGTCAATGAAATCCTGCTGAGACATGCATAACCATAACTTGTGGAATAATCTCCCAACTCATATTGAAGTCTCTTAGCCATATAAACTCATTTGTCTTTACCCTATCCCCCTTTTAGGCAAGGTCTTATTCCAGCTGCATTGCCTGTTGGTGCTTGGTAGTAAGCCCTCGATGCCAGTGAGGCTCATCCCCATGAGTCATGTCCCATGCTGGGGAAAGTAATGCATTTATATGATGAGTTTGACTTAGAGAGTGGTCATATTTGAGCAAAAAGAAGGCTCTCAGGAGGTAACTTTTAGGAAGCCTATAATACTAGGATAGTTTCAACTTCAAAAGTAAATGTTCATAAGGACACTCATCAAAATCACTGGTCTATCCTCCTTCACAAGTCACTTCCCCTGTACTCGGAGGACTCTTGCTTTTCCATTAGAGATTGTAGCAGAGCTCCCCAGGATGATAATTCAATATTCTTTTGGTTATTGTGTGAAACTCCACCCACTGTGAAAATGCCCCATGAACCCTTGAACACATTTATATGCCTTAAAGGTAAGCCCCAGGTGAACCTCTTTCCATGTATCCCCCATCACTGACACCCTGCAACAGTGATTCTCCCCTCTCATAATTGTAATACTTTTGTGATTCAAACCTTCTTCAAAAAATGAAGGCAACAAAATAATCAAATTAATAAGAAAAAGAAATAATAACAATAGTTTTAAAAATAAGAAATAAAATACAAAAAATTAAAAAACATTTGGAATAATAAAAATAATGAAAAATATTTAAAACTATTTTTGACATTATTTCTTTCATCACTGCAAGATCTGTTCTTTTGTATGTACAGTGACATTTTCTTCCATTTTCCCCTCAGTGTTTTTTATTTTTTTATTAATAATTTTATTTTTTATTTTTCAAAAGATACCTAGATTACATAAATGTTACACAAAAATTTAGGGATTCCTATATGCCCCACCTCTGACTCCTCCCACAACCTCCCACATAAACATCACCTGCAATAGATATACATATCTTGGGGCTTTGCCACTAAGCATGGACCATAGTTCACATTGTAGACCACACTCTGTCACACACAGTTCAGCATGTTATATAATGACATAAAATGGCCTATGTCTGTCATTGTAATGTCAGTCAGGATAATTTCCAAGTCCCGAGAAAGCCACTGTATTACAACTGCTTTTCCCTCTCCCTGCCCCTAAAGCATCCGGTGGCAACTGGCTCCACATTAATATTGTAATTACTTCCACTGCATGGATCACAATATGTCTATAACAGAATACCAGTAAGTCCACTCTAGTCCATAGCTTTTCCCCCAATCCTGAGGAGTCTGAGATGGTGATGTCCACTCCACCTCCAAGTGAGAGGGGGCTTATATCTCATGCATAAGATGGATGGAATTATCCTGCCTGCAGCTGCAGACTCTCTCCATTCCCTGAGATGGCTGTTGTCCATCATCATCTCCCCAACAGTTTTCCAGGGTGAGTCCATTGAGCTGTAGGGTAGGAGTTGAAGATCTACTGAGATTCCAGGCCCAGCTAGCACATGGACAGCCCAAAGACTATGGTCTCTGGATGTACACCTACAAACTCCGGCAACACATATAGGTTTGAATAGAAGGGACTGATGGACCATGTGCAGGGAAGACATATTTGGGTCCAACACTGTTACTCTCAGGAACAAGGATTTCAAAGTAGGGCCCACTGATAAGGTGCAAAACTCTGGAGCTATCTACCCTGATATAGGACCTGGGTGACTCCAGAGCCCTCAGGAGCCCCTTTGTTTGGGGTGTATCCACATTGGAAGCCTATGAGGTCCTATTGAGATGTGCATAAGCGTTACCTCAGGGATGACCTCCCAACTCACTTTGAAGTCTCTTAGTCATATGAACTCATTTGTCTTTACCTTTTCCTCTTTTTATTCAATGTCTTTTTCCAGTTGTTTTGCCCACTGACACTTGTTAATCATCCCTTGTTGCCAGGGAGGCTCATCCTTAGGAGTCATGTCCCATGCTGGGAGGAAGGTAATGCATTCATATGCTGAGTTTGGCTTAGAGAGAGGACACAAATGAGCAAAAAGGAGGCTCTCAGGAGGCAACCTTTAGGCACCCCATAACAATAGACTAAGTTTCAATTTCAAGAGCAAAAACTCATAAGGCTAGTCATCAATTACAAGAGCCCATCAGTGGATCATCCTCCTTTGCCAGACACTGCCCCTGCAGTTCGGGGACTTTTGTTACTACCTTGGAGAATATGGCAGAGCTGTCCAGTATGGGAATTCAGTATTCTCTCATTTATTGAGTGGTTCTCCACCCACGGTGACCATGCCCCATGAGCATTTGAACAATTTTATATACCTTTTATGTATGTCCAGGTGAACTTCCTCCCATGCACACCCCATCCCTGGCACCCTCCACCAATTATCCTCTCCTGCCCCAGATGTAACCCTTCTGTGAGCCAAAGCTTATTTAAAGATGAAGCCAATACAACAGCCAAATGCAATTAATAGGAAAATGAAATAATAATGTTGTTTAAATGTAAGAGACTAAATACATGGAAAAAAAAACAGAAATAAAATAAAATTAAAGAGTTGGGTTATTCCAAAAATGAGAAAAAATTTTAAAAAAATAAATTTTTTTTTTGACATTTTGCATTTTACCACTGCCCTGTCTGGTGTCCAGTCTCAACCATGGCACTTTCCCCTCTCACTTCCCAGTGTCTCACTATTTTTCATTAATTTTCAAAGAAGTTTTGGTCACAGCAAAGTCACACACCGAATATAAGACACTGTCATATACTCAAACTCCTCTCCCTTTCCTCACCCCATATTAAAACCTTTTTGTATGTGGATGGTAGCATTGTTATAACTGATATACAGATAGTGAAACATAGCTACTAAATGTTGTCAATGGTTTACATTTTAGATCATACACTTTTATAAATTTTGATATTTACCATCTCCTGTGTCCATCACTGTCAGGTAATGAAAAACATTCCCATTAACCACTAAATACCCGTGTTTGATCTATTCTGTTCCTCCTTCCCCATCCCCCTGGGTCCCATGATGACCCCCTGGCTTGACTCATAGGATTACAAGGTTCATAGTTACATGCAACAAGAGGTCATGACACACTGGTTTGTCCTCCACTATTACAAACTGCCCTTGTTCTTCAGAGATGCCCCCTTGTCTATTTCTGTCTTCAAAGTAGTTTTAGGTTACAGAAAAGTCACATACTGAATATAGGGTATTCCCATATACCCAACATCCTCTTCCTTTCCCCCTTTCTCCTATTAATAGCATTTTACCTGTGGATGGTACATTTGTCACATACCAATCTTATTCAAGCTCTTCCAACAAATTGAACAAAAATAGACACTATAAAACTCATTCTATGAAGCCAATATTAACTAATACCAAAGCCAGATAAAGATATTATGAAAAAAGAAAATTACAGTCCCATTTCCCAAATGAATATGGATGCAAAAATCCTTAACAAAATACTTGCTAATTGAATCCAAGAACACATTAAAAGTATTATTCATCATGATCAAGTGAGTTTTATACCACGTATGCAAGGGGAGTTCAACACAAGAAGTCAATCAGTGTAATACACCACCTAATAAATCAATGAAGATATATCACATGATTTTATCAATTGATACAGAAAAAGCATTTGAAAAATACAGCATCCTTTCTTTTTAAAAATACTAAAAAAGATAAGAAGTGAAGGTACCTTTCTCAGCATGATAAAGGCCATATCTGAGAAACCCACAGCCAATATTGTCCTCAAAGTTGAAAGGCTGAAATCTTCTTTAAAGATGATATAAGTAACTATACAAGGATGCCCACAGTCACTTCTTTTGTTCAATACAGTGATAGAGGTTCTAGCTAGAGTAATCAGACAATAAAAAGACATAAAAGTTAACCAAATCAGAAAAGAAGTAAAACTTTTGTTTTTTGCAGATGACAATATTCTTTACTTATAAAGTCCTGAAAAATCAACAGCAATGCAACTGGAGTTGTAAACAATTTCAGTAGAGTGTCAGCATACAAATCAATATACAAAAATAAGTGGTGTTTCTATACAGTAGTAATACACAATCTGATGTGGCAGTCAGGAAAAAAATTCCATTTACAATAGTGACTAAAATAAACAAATTTTAGGAATAAACTTAATCAAAGATATAATGCACTTTTATTAAGAAAATGACAATGCATTCCTAAAAAAAAATCTAAAAAACCGAAATATTTGGAAGAACATTCCATGCTTAGGAATTGGAAGACTAAATATCATTAAGATGTGAATTCTACCCAAATTGATACACAGATTAAATGTAATCCTGATAAAAATTCCACCAGCAGCTTTTAAACAAACGGAAAATACAATTATCAAGTTTACTTGGATGGGAATGCCAGAAACATCTTAAAAGGAAATGTGAAGTTGCAGGATTCTCACTTCCAGACTTCAAATCATATTACCTAGCTAAAGTGGTAAAAACAGCATGGTACTGGCATAAAGATAGGCACATAGGCCAAAAGAACTGAGTTTATGGTTGAGAAATGGACCCTCAAATCAATGGTCAAGTGATTTTTGACAAGCCGGTCAAACCCACTCAGCTCAGGCCAAAGGGTTTATTCAACATATGGTGTTGGGAGAACTGGATATCCATAGCCAAAAGAAAGAAAGAGGAGCCCTATCTCACACCTTATACAAAATTAACTCAAAATGGATCCAAGACCTAAATGTAAAAGCAACAACCATAAAAGTCCTAGAGGAAAATGTAGGAGAACATCTTCAAGATCTGGTGGTAGGTGGTGGATTTTTAAATCTTACACCAAAAGCATGAACCACAAAGAAAACATGTATAAATGGGACCTCCTCAAACTTAAATGCTTCTGTGATTCAGAGAAATTCATAAAGAAGGTGAAAAGGCAGCCCACTCAATGGGAGAAATTATTTGGAAACCACATATCTGATAAGTGTTTGATTTTCTTTCTATATAAAGAGATCATACAACTCATCAATAAAAAACCAAGTGCAATCTTTAAAGTAGGGCCCACTTGCAAGGCACCAAACTCTGAAGATATTTTCCAGGACTGTAGTACCTGGGTGTCTCCAAAGCCCTCAGGAGCCCTACTGTTTGGGGGTAGTGTCTACTTCGGCTGTCTATGAGACCCTGCCAAAACATGCATAAGCATTACTTCTCTGATGACCTACTGACTCACTTTGAAGTCTCTTAGCCATATGAACTCATTTGTCTTTACTTTTCCCTCCTTTTATTCAAGGTCTTTTTCCAGTTCTATCTCCAGCCAGTGCTTGGTAGTAATCCCTCAGTGCCAGGGAAGCTCAACCCTAGGAGTCATGTCCCTCACTGGGGGGAAGGTAATGCACCCATATGCTGAGATTGACTAGGCGAGAGGCCACATTTTAGCAACAAGGAGGCTCTCAGGAGGAAACTCTTAGGCACTCTACAACACTAGGCCAAGTTGCAAAATCAAAAGCAAGAAGCTCATAAGCATAGTCATCAATATCAAGGGCCCATCAGTGGACCATTCTTCTTCATTAGTCATTGCCCCTATACTTGGGGGATTGCTGCTGTTCCATAGACTGTGCTCCTGAGTGAGACAAAGTTGGACTCAGATGTGACTTCTCTACACATGTCTCTTCTTTCCCTTTTATTTGAACCTATAGTTGGTGCTGGAGTTGGTACGCATATGTTCAAGAACTTGAATATCTGAGCAGTCCATATGACAGCTGGGACCTGAGCCTCAGCAGAGTTGCAACACCTACTCTCCAGTTCACTGTACTCGCCCAGTACAACTAAGTATGTGACGATGGACAACCACTACACCAAGGACCAAAGAGAGTCTACAATTGCAAGCAAGAGAGTCCCACCCATTAGTCATATGGTATCAAAGTCCCCACTCAATTAGAGGTGGGGTAGGCATCACTATCCCTGAATCCTCAAGATTGGGGAATAAAATATGGACTAGAGTAGACTTAATGATATCCTACTATAGACATTGTGATTCTAGCAATGGAAGGACTTATATCATGAATGTGGGGACAGTGGCCCCTGGAGTTGCTGAAGTCAGGGAGAGGGAAAAAGAGGTGTAATATGGGGGTATTTTCAGGACTTGGAATTCACATGGAAGACATTGCAGTGACATACACAGGTCATTATATATCCTGTCAGAGCCTACAACATTGAATGGGAGAGAGTGTAAAGTATAATATAAACTATAGTCCATGCTTAGTGGCAATGCTCCAAAATGTGTTCAACAATTGCAATGAATGTACCACCCAAATGATATAAGTTGTTATTGTGTGGAAACGTGGGTGGTCTGGGGAGTGGAGCATATAGGAATCCCTTATATTTTTTATGTAACATTTTATGTAATCTAAGTATATTTTAAAAATAAATAAACAATATATTTTAAAAAATATGAATCTTGTCATCCCATGAGCCAAGCCAGGGAAGAGTCATATGCCCCAGGGGGTGGGGAGGAAGGAACAGAAAAGATCAAATGGGGTATCTAGTGGTCATGGGAAATATTCTTCATTAACTTACATTAATAGACAGAGGACATGGTATATATCATCAAAATTATTAAACTGTACAGTCTAAATTGTAAACTATACTGTATACCACTGAAAAATTTTAGTTGCTGTATTTTACTATCTGTATAACAGTTATAACAATGATAACATCCATAAAAAAAAATAGGTTTTAATATGGGGTGGGGAAGGGAGAGGGAGGTTGGGTATGTGGGAGTCTCTAGTATTCCGTGTGTGACTTTGCTGTGACCTAAAACTTCTTTGAAAATTAAATTGT
>JAQZBX010036420.1:12128-24285 GCA_029593785.1 Cabassous unicinctus
GTTATTATATTGGCTTCATATTCGAGGAAGATTTGGATCACAGAAAGGTTACAAGGGGGGCTGCAGAGGATCATTGGTGGGGGGTGTCTGGGATGGGGGATTCATGGGAATAAGTCCATCTGAATATACATGAAAGTTATATAAAATTGTTCAAATGATCAAAGGATGGGGCATGGTCACGGTGGGTAGACAATTACTCAATTAATGAGGGAATGTGAATTCCCAGCCTGGAGAGCTCTGCTACATTCCCCAAGGGAGCAGCAACAGTCCCCTGAGTGCAGAGGCCATGTCTGGCAAAAGAGGATGGCCCACTGATGGGTTCTTGGTATTGAGGACTAGCATTATGAGTATTTGCTCTTCTAATTGAAACTTAGCCTACTGTTATGGGGTGCCTAAGGGTTACCACCTGAGAGCCTCCTTGTTGCTTAAATGTGGCCTCTCTCTAAGCCAAACTCAACATTTGAATGCATTACCTTCCCCGCAACGTGGGACATGACACTGAGGGATGAGCTTCCCTGGCAACGAGGGATTAATACCAAGTGCCAACTGGCAACACGATCAGAAAAAGACCTTGAATAAAAGGGGGAAAAGGTAAAGAGAAATGAGTTCACATGGCTAAGAGACTTCAAAGAGAGTCGGGAGGTCATCTCAGAGGTAATGCTAATGCACACCTCAGTAGGATCTCATAGAACACCAAAGTGGATATCACCCCACACTGAGGGACCCCTGATGGCTCTGGTGACACCCAGGTTCTATACAATTGGGGGTAGCCCCAGAGATTGATGCCTAATTAGTGGGCTCTTCATTGGCATCTGTGTTCCTGAGAGTGACAGAGTTGGACTCAAATAAGTCATCCCTGCACGTGGTCCATCCGTCCCTTCTACTCAAACCTATATGTGATGCAGGAGTTTTTAGGTGTACTTCCAGAGACTGTATCCTCTGGCCCACCTATGTGCCAGCTGTGCCTGGAATCTCGGTGGAGCTGCAACTCCTACCCTACAGCTCAATGGACTCATCCAAGTAACCTGGCGAGGAGATGACAATGGGCAACGGCTATGCCAGGGAATGGAGAGGGCCTGCAGCTGCAGGCAAGATAGTCCCATCCACTGTATCCATGGGATATAAGCCCTCTCTCACTTGGAGGTGGAGTGGACATCACCATCAAAGTCCCCTCAGGATTGGGGTAGGAGCTGTGGACTAGAGTGGACTTGGTGGTGTTCTGTTGTAGACATATTGTGATTCAAGCAATGGAAGAAATTGTAACAGTGAGGTGGAGCCGGTGGCCACTGGACTTTTTTGAGGCAGGGAGATGAGTGGCAGGTGAAATACAGGGGCTTTTTTGGGATTTTGGGGGTTGTCCTGAGTGGTGTAGCGGCGATGGATGTAGGCCATTTTCCATCAGAATATACCATGCAGAACTGGGTAGGAGAGAGTGTGGTTTGTGATGTGAACTGTGGTCTATGCTCGGTGGCAAGGCCCCAGGATGTGTATATCCATTGTGGGTGTGTACCACACTGATGAGGAATGGTGGTGTGGGATGTTGTTGGAGGTGTGGCGGTGGGGAATATGGGAATCCCTGTAATTTCTGAGTAATATTTAGGTAATCTAAGCACCTTTAAAAAAATAAGTATATATATTATACATATTTGTTATAACATATATATAACAAATAACATTTATGTAAACAAATGCACATATCTGCATATGTATTTATATGTATTTATATATCATTTTACAAATATTGGTATGTATTGTGAAAAGTTTGATTTTTACCCACAATAAAAAAATTAAAAATTAAAAAAAATAAAATAAAATAAAAATAAAATAAAAAATAAAAAATAAAAAAGACCAAGTAATCCAATTGAACATAATATTTAAATAGATATTTCTCCAAAGAGGAAACACAAATAACCAAAAAGCACATGAAAAAATGCTCTATATCACTAGCTATTAAGTAAATGCAAATCAATAGAACAATTGGATACCATATCACACCACATATAATGGCCATTATTAAAAAATCAGAATTCAATAAGTGCTGGAGCGAATGTGGAAAAATAGGAACACTCCTTTACTGTTGGTGGGATTATAAAATGGTGTAGCCTCTGTCAAAAACAGTTTGGCAATTCCTCAGCATGCTAAATGTAGAACTGCCATATGATCCAGAAATTACTCTTCTGGGAATATATCCAGCAGAACTTAAAACAGTGACATGAATAAGCATCTACACACCTATGATCATAGTGGCATTAATCACAATTGCCAAAAGATGAAAACAACCCAAGTATCCATCAAACAATGAATGGATAAGCAAAATGTGGTATATACATATGATGGAATACTATGCCACAGTAAACACATCCATATAAAATGGATGAATCTTGAAGACATTATGCTAAGTGAGGTATGTCAGACACAAAAAGGCAAATATTGCGTGGTCTCATTATATATGAAGAATTAATGCATGGAGTTCAAAACTAGAGTATAAGCTATTAGGAGATAAGAGGAGGGTTGAGAAGAACTACTGATCCTTAATGTATGTAGAAGTTTTAATTAACTACTGTAAAGTGTGGAAATGTATGGAGTTGATGGTAACACATTACAGTGAGTAATAGCTGGTTTAGAAAAGAAATTTTGGCTGGAAGAGCAGTCTAGGGATGTAAATATCAATAGAAAGAAAGTTAGAGAATAATCTAGGGACAGAATAACACAGTGAACCCATTGGTGGGTGAGAATGTGGTTCATGGTACAGACACAAAAGTGCTGTTCTGTGAGCTAGAGCAGATGTAAGTCACTATTGCAGGGTGGTGGAAATGTGGAGAAGCATTGGGAAAATAAAATTCATGTGAAATATGGACTGTGGTTAACAGCAATATTGTTATATTCATTCATCTATGACAAAGATATGCTGTGCTGATAATGGGGGAGTATGAAAAAAGCGTGCCAAATATATGTAATGGACTATGGTTGGTGGTGGTAGTCTGATGATATTATCTGATAATCTGTAACAAATGTTCCACCATAGTGTGTTGTGTTGATGAAGGGGTGCTGTTTGGGAATTCTACATATGTGCATTATAATTTTTTAAGTTCACAACTTCCATAATAAAAATATATTTTAAAAAATAGTGTGGGTGGGGGAAAACACACCAGATGATTGATATGGACTACAGTTAGTACTAATATTTTGACAATATTCTTTCATACATTGTAACAAATGTCTCAAAACAATGCAAGGTGTTGACGGTGGGTTGATGTATGGGACTCCTGCCTGATGTTATGCTTGTTTCGTAAGTTCACAACTTTACTCTACACTAACTGTTTATGTATATTCATGTATGAATGATATACTTCAATAAAATTTTTTAAAAATGCTGTTCATGAACAGAGTTTACTTAAGTTCTGTTCCCTAACCATTTAACAGCAATTATTTCTTTGAAATTACCTGTGGGCACTGGCTCTTATTGGTGCCAAAGCTTGTGCTCCCAGGGATTTTCTCTGTTGCCATTGGAGACCACTGTTTGGAAATAAAATTTAACCTGAAAGCTGTTGTTACAATAGAAAGCTTCCAGAGAGGATGTTATTTGTTGGTACTAAACATCCCCAGGTTAAGCAGCAGTGGAACTTTACCAGAAATCTTGATGAGCCTATCCAGTGTAAGCAGAAAACAAAATTAAATTTTGAGGCTTTGATGTTATTAACTTATTTTTCTCTTTTCCTTCCCTTCCCTCCAAAAATCACTGCATTTATTTTCTCCATTGCTTAGTTGAGTTTTTGAAACTGTCAAAGGGACTAGTATTAAAAATATATATAAATATAGAAGATACTTGTACAATGAGACAACCTCTTTATTTTCATTCAAAGTAATAATAAACTCAATTCAATCCATTTTAGCAGAATTGATGGCTGTATGTGGAAGAGTGAGTTGATTGCAGCACCAGATGGAGCAGGGACAAAAGCAGCTCTATACACTGATCAGAGCTTCAATATGCAGGAACAAAGAGAGAGAAAGTAATTACTCTTGAGATCAGGAGGTCAGTCTTAAAGTGAAAGTGTCCTGCCTTCTTACAGTTAGCAGAATTTCTTTATAAATTGTTACAATTGTAAGGAGAAAAAGGAAACACAGAGCAGGAATGTGGAGGCAATAACACTGAGAATTAACAAGTGCTGGAAAAGCAAGTCTGAAAAATGTATTTTGCAGTTTCAGGGCAACAAGGAAAGTAGACAGGTGAAGGAACTTGAGAGGAAAACATTCTGCACTTGAGGGTTAAGTAAGGGTTTCACTAAGCAATTGTGAAAGGGAACTTTATGAAGAAATAGGTGTGATACAACATCCATTAACAACTCACACACATCAAGCAATGACTTTATATCTCACCTTATTCAAGTTTTTGAAATATGTTCAGATTTTATGGGAAAACAACAGTATTTGACACAAAGCAGAAAAATAAATACATCAAATTTAGTGAAGCGTTTATTAATATATAAATACTTTTCCCCACAGGTAGTGTCTACCTATCAAGAGTTACAAGTGATTCTTTTTGAACAGAGAAAATTAAGCACTTATGTAAATTCAGGGAATACATGGAGAAGCATGAGAAATGTATGAGGATATTTAGTGGGAACATTTAGTGGTTATGGGATGGATTATAAATGATTATAAAATGTTTAGATGTTCTGAATAAATAGGACCCTCCCATCTCTACTAAAATTCTGCAGAGTCATCATATAATCATAAATATTACATTCATGGAATATTTCTAATGAGAGAGGGATGCATAGAAATTACCTATATTAAATCTTTTAATTTTCCAGGCAAATGTTTAACTTCCAGTAGATCCATTTTATAACTAGTAAGTGATAGAAATAAATGCAAACATAAGCATGAATCCTTAAAGATTATATTTTACTGCTACTCCCTATCCTGGAAACCAAAAGCAGCAGAGGAAACATTATCTTATAAACTTTTGACCAAAACAAAATTAAGAGAATAAAAATATATTAATGAGATTCCATAAATATCCATAGGCTAATTCCTTCTACATTTTGACCCTTCCTTAGGGATTATTTGTCTGACTCTTCATGGCCAAGGGAAATGTTTCTAAGATGTCCAACTCCACCACAGTGACTGAATTCCGGCTCTCAAGATTTTCTGATGTGTGGGATCTCAGAGTCTTAAATGGCATGCTATTCCTACTAATGTATTTGGCAACACTGATGGGGAATCTTCTCATTGTCATGGTAATCACATTTGATTCGAACCTTCACACCCCGATATATTTCTTCCTTAAGAATCTGTCTGTGTTGAACATTGTGCTACAATTCTGCCTCCTTTCCTTAATCCTATAATCTACAGTCTTAGAAACAAGCAAATAAAGGAGGCTGTAAGGCAAATTGTGAGGAGAATATTTATTCAGGAAAAAGACAGGATAATGATTTGAAGCCATTCTCATTTTGATGACATGAGTTAAAATATGATTGAAAATTCATTTGCCTTCACATTTCCAACTTTGATGAAATAAATTGACAACTGAAAGCTGAATGCAAAGAAGAATCTGAGAAAGCTGTGGTTAGTGAAAGAACAATGATAACATTCCTGTTTTTTATTAATGTGGCAACAGAAATTGTAAAATATAAGTATTATTCAAAGACAATATTAGCATTTATAAAATGAAAAACCACTGCTATTTTGAGAAAGAATAAGATTAAGATGACATGTATTGCAATCATTAAACTCTTTATTTCAAGGAAACAAAATAGTTTTTCTTTTTCTATTACCACATATATTGCTGGTAATGCATCTTGTCAATATATTTACAAGATAAAACAATGCAATTATGTTTTTAAGTAGACTTTCTTATAGGTGCTTTATATATTATGGTCCATATCCCTATATTAAAATTTGAATTTGGCACAATATCTACAGTGTATGACGACATGATTTGCCTTCTTGGATAATTTCCCAAACACACGCGATCTTGCAGAAAAAATCATTAACTCTGACAGTTTCAATTTCTAGATATGTAAATTTTGCAAATGATTTTTAATAATTACAACCAGGAGGCTAATTTCTGTTAATTTTCTCATTATTATTATCAGAAGGTATTGATATAATAAATGGTCAAATATTTTACTTTGCACAATATTATTCTCTCTGAAGTCTTTTTCTTATATAGCATTTTCAGTCAAATAATACTCTGTTCCTTCATATACAACTATTCATTGATACGTTAGGTTTGTTTTCTAGAAAAGCGTTGTGTAGCAAGTGATGTGTAAATAATAATGATATTTTAATAAATTGACAACAAAATAAATTTAAACAGAAGTTCTTAAATTTCACTCTTACACATCAATTGATAGCCTATTGTGTAAAATCCAATTTGGAGACCAAATTCTTAATAAAAAACATTCAACTTTAACATGACACACATGAAACATTCATTCAAATAAATTCCACAGAAATTTTATGGGTACAAAAGGAAAAAAATAAAAAAATAGAAAGCAAAATTAAGAGAACTAAAAGGAGAAATGGAGAAAACTACTACAATTAAACAGTTTAAGGAATAGATCCAAGGAGGTTAATTTCATGTGTCAGGCTGGATTATAGTGTCCAGTTGTTTGGTAAAGCAAGCAGTGGCTTTATTGTTACTAAGTGGACATTTCTTAGATTTACATCATCAGGAAATTGATTGCAGCTATGGCTGATTATATCTGCAATCAACTAGGAGATTATCTTCAACAATAAGAGAAGTTTGATCCAACCAATAAAAGGCCTTAAAAGGAGACATGATAATTTCAGCAGTCAGTAGGGAGTATTTCCATCACTACTTCAGCTAGCTAGGTTCTCCTGGGAAATTCACTGAAACTGTCATCTGATCTCCAAACTTGTGTCCTGCTGTCTTACATTATCTGTGTCATTGTTTTGCTTTGAAGTCTGATTTTTCTGGTACTAATTTAATAATTTAACCATTTCAGCTTTCTTTCAATTAGTGTTAGCATTATATATCTTTATTTTCAACAATGTGTTTATATTTAAAATGTAATATTGAAGGCCACATAAATTTGGGTCTTGCTTTTCAATTCTCTCAGAGAATTTCTACCTTTGATTATTGTTTATACTATTTACATGAATTATAGTTATTCACATGTTTAAGGTTAATTAAATCATACTGTTTTTTTTTTACTTTTTTAACTATTTGTACCCTGTTTATTTTTACTAATTTTTGGCTTTATTATGGATTAGTTAATCATATTTTTTTCTTCTTCTATAACTTGTTAATTGTAATCATTTGTCTTCTGATACTGGTTTTTGCTTTAGGGTACCTTGTGTGCAAGTGTAACTCATCTAAATCTACCTTCATTTGCTTTGAAACCACTTCAGAATCAGTATAAGAATATTACGATAATATACTTCCAGTTATCCACTCATGGCATTTGGCCTATTTTGTTATATATTTAACTTATACATATATTATGAAACTCACAATTCATTGCTACTAAAATCACAGGACTGGGGGTTGGACTTGAGCACGGCTTTGTAGGGCATATGAGAGTCTCCCAAACACTAAAATGGAAATTTATGCCACTTTCCTCAGTTCTAAATCCTCTTAACTTCACAATTTACTCAATGATAAGTGGAAAAAATCCCATGTCATCTTTTAAAATTTCAAAAGTATGATAGATAATGACATTAACAACAAAACTTCACCCCCAATAAGTACAAAGAATTGGACAAGGGTTAGTTTAAAACAATAAAACTTCAGATAGAATATTCTCCTCTTAAGGCAGAACATGTGAAATCTTAGGGGAGAATCTTCTACTAACATACTTACACAATATTCTGAGTTCTTTAATATAACTAAATGATCTAGGAAATAACTTTGTAAAATCAAGTGATTAGGTAAATTTGTTAATATTGAAATATCTGATTCTGTTTACTATTTCAATTTGAAATAGAATTACTTCTCTTGATCTGATTTGAGAATGTTGATCTTGGATTAAATAGAAGTGGAACAAAAAAGTCTTAATTATTCTCTTATTATTTGCCTCTGTTACGGTGCTCCAAAATGTGAGCTCCACATTCTTAAATGCTTTGTACAGCTATTGTCCCATCCAAACAATCACCTAACAAAAAATAGAGAAAAACCTGCCACTTACAGAGGTTTAAATGACAATTACAGGAAACTTAATATATAATGATACCATGTAAAGGAGTGGTATGGATCTGAATTGATCACTTCCACTGAAATAAATAATCTACACTTCATCTCTTACTGGATAATAACCACAATATGGCAATGAGAATTGAAAATTCCCACATCAGGATATGTGTGTATTTCAATAAATTCCTCCAGGATTAGAAGATTGAGACCAATAAATAACTTCATTGTTGCTTCAGGAAATTAAAATGTTCCAATATATCCACAGATATATTTGTTCATCTCAGCAAACAGCCTATTTATGAAGACAAGAGTTAGCTTATCAGGACTTATCCCATGACACTTAAGAAATCACCTCAAGATATTTATCCCATGTGTACCACATTCTTAATCTATTATGCAGTGAATGTGATGTTCTACTTTGATTCAAGGATTTAATAAAAATCTTTGATCATCATTTTTTGTCCAATGGTCTCTGTGCAATAAATTAACCTATTTGTTTAAGGTTTAAAAATGATAGTAAATCAGTATTCCACAATTAATCATTTAATATGTGGCAATACAGTGTCATTTGTAGTGAAATTACATTTTTTTAAATAAGCAGTGTGACAAGCCATAGTTTTTCTTTCAGTACATGTGTGTGAAAGAGAAATAGCAGACATCAATAAGCCATACATAAAAGGACAAATAGTATATGAATCCACTTATATGTAATAACTAGTATCATCCAAATGCATAGAGAAACAGGTGTGGGTAGAAGGGTGAATGGGGAGTTGATGCACAATTGGTGTAAGCTCTTTGGGGTGATCAAAAATCTGTAATGAATGGTTTTCACCATAGTGCAACATTGCAAATGTGATTAGTGCAACAGAATTATATTCTTGGGAATGGTTGAGATGGAAAATTTTATATTGTATACATTTTACCACAATTAAAAAAGAGAAAGAGCTGAGACAATGAAAATTAAATAGATTCTGGACCCGATCTAATAATGGAGAACATAAAGCCCAAGTAACACTATATGGACAATTGAAAAAATTGGAATGTCAACTGTGTGCATTCTATCAATTTTTAAGTTTCTTGAACTTGATAATTGTTCTTAATGTGGTTACATAAATGAATATCCTTGTTTTTAGGAAATATACAAGGATGAGCTGGTAGGCTATATTATCTTCCCCTGCCCCCGACCCAAAAAAAGCATATTTTAAACCTTAATCCATTCCTGTGAGTGTAAACCCAATGTATATAGGAACTTTTGAAAATGTTATTTTTTGCGGAACTGTGGCCCTACTGAAATTGTGCCTTAATCCTATTACTGGCTACTTTATGAAGAGAAAGTCACCTGGAAGAGGAGAAACTGTAAGTCAATAGAAACAAGAAGATAAAAGAAAATACACTGCCAAGTTCATTGCCATGTGACAGCAAAGCTAAGAACCCAAGGATCATTGGCAGCCAATTCAGAATGCCACAGTATTCTGGGAGAAAGTATTACCTTTCTCATAAGTTGAATTTTTTTACTTCTCTTTGCATCAAAAACATGAGACAATAAATTTACATCCTTTAAGCCAACCCATTATGTTACTTTTGTTTTAGCACCTTGAAAATTATAACAGAGGTATTAAATATTAAAGGAACATGATAAACATGACTGTAGCAGATTGATATTGTTTATGAATTCCAAAAATTCATACTGGATTCAAATAGGTATTGGATTGTGTTTGTAAACTGTTCTGTTCCTCTGGTCATATTTGAATGTATTAAATTCAGAGGTTTCACTTTTACCTGATTAAATTAGGATTAGGGCTTTCATTGGGCCACATCAGTAGGATGTGGGACCAAGGGGGTGGGGACTCACCGAGAGAACCACAGGACAGAGGAGAAAGTTGAGGCTTTTGATGCTGGAGTCCCAGGAGGCAAATACAGGAGACGAACACAGAGGAATAGAGATGGTTCCATATATAGAGGCCCCAGGAATAAAGACAGTCTGATAGTCTACAGCTGACCTTGTGGAGAGAACAGAGCAGCTGAGACTGGGAAGAAATGAGCCCTGGGAAGAGAGACAAGCCTTATGCTTATCTACAGCTGAGAAAGGAAGGAGCTGGGACAATGCAGCCTTAGGAGAAAGAGGAAGGATGAACGCTTGCAGAGACCAGCAGCCATCTTGTTCCAACATGTGGCAACAGACTTTGGTGAGGGAAGTAACTTACGCTTTATGGCCTTCTGACTGTAAGCTTCTACCTCAAATAAACACCATTTATAAAAACCAACTGATTTCTGGTATTTTGCATGAGCACCCCTTTAACTGAGTAATACAGTGACCTACTCACAAATGTTTATAAAGAGATAGGTAGACAGACATGTAGAGATAGAGAGATGATGATTATGATGATGATGATCATGACGACAACCATGACAGATATATTGACAGATGATAGAATGATCTAAAAATGTGGTAAAATGTTTAAAAATTGTGACCTGGGTATCTGAGTCAGAGGTATATTGCAGTTCTCTGTATTACTTTTATATTATGCTTGCAACTTTCCCAAATTTTTAAATTATTTCAAAATAATTGTTTAAAAAACATTAGTTATGTTGCTTTGTCTAATCCTTTCTGTTGTGAGGTGTACTGTTCAGTTTCTCAAGTGCTGTTATAGATCCAATATCCTCTGGGTTCTTGCCTGAGATAATTCTATATTATAAGCATATTGAATACTTGGAAAAGCACAATGGAGCCCATAGAATTCCACTTGGACCAAAATCATGATAGAGACCTGGAAAATGATCATTTGCTTATCCTTTGTATGGTAATCAGATTAATTCCATTAAAGGAAAACGTTTTTTAAAGTAAAAAATCCACATAATGTGGCACATTCCCAGAGAATATTAAAAGTGACTGTTAAATTTCATCACAAAAAGCTGATCATGAGGATAAATCATTTATGGCAAACCTTCAGTTTTTACCTCCCTCATTCCACAAATATGGTAATAAACAACATATTTTAAATATCACATACCACCAGCATATCTTTCATATTAATTTTATTTTAAATTCTAAATTTCCTTGCTTTACATACACATAAATCAGTTTTATCAGTATTATTATAATCATCTGTGATACTGTAATCTATAATTACTAACTATTATTATAATTAATAATTATAATGATTAATGTCAACCCTTTAGTTCGCTCTTGAAAGTGCATTTGAAAATACAATTTTGTTTTTAGACAACCCACCAAACCTTGCCCCAGCATGTCCTCCCTCCAGCAATACAACAGTGTTTCTTCTTTATCTACTTGCCTTTTTACCTCCATTCTGATTGGAAGTCTTCTCATACTATCTACCCTTTTTAGCTGATTTGCATTTTTCTGATAGATATTAAGTATGTCTTTTATCTTAATGTTTCCCTTAGATAAAATGACACAACTCTAAAGATATAGACTGATACATAAATTTAAATGTGTAAGTCCTTCAATTCTTGAAAAATTTCACCAATTATTTCTTTAAACATAATTTCTCTAGCATTCTGTTCATTCTTTTACACATGACTAAAATGTTTTATATACACAGATATACATATAAATTTATAAATGCATGTAAAATGAATGCATTTTAATGAAGTAGATTTACTGATAAGCATAAATTTAGGGATATTCTCATACATTTTATAGAACAGTGCTCATGTCTGAACAACTTTTCACAAAATATTAGGAATTTTGTAGAATTTATCAAATAAAGCTTCAGTAATTATGTGCTTCTATAGATATATCTGGTTTTGAGGGCATACAACTGAAAATTTTCTTTAAGAAAAAAGGAAGAATTAAACAAATTTATACATTCAAGCAAAAAAAGTTGACAAAATTTTTTTTTAAATTTAACCTAAGGAAAATAAGAAGGGTAAAGAATAAAAAGAATGTATTCACAATCTAAGATAAGGAGAAATATTAAGAAAGGTAGGGATTACTTTGAAGATTTCAATAAAATATAAAAAATAGCATGT
>JAQZBX010036421.1:0-24186 GCA_029593785.1 Cabassous unicinctus
CAAAATAAAAAGTTTAAAAAATGTGCAGTTTATTGTGTGTCAGTTATAACTTAACTGTTAATGTAACTGTTACCATTACATTTGTAATCAGGTAAGATATATTTTCCTCAAGGGCTTCTGGATTTTTGCCATCCTTTATTTTAGTTTTATTTTTTTCATGCTGCATTTTGCTTTATTTATTTATATTATTTTATTTTTCATGTTACATGTTCAATTCATATATGTGTTCTTTTTATATAGCATAAAGAAATGTTGGCTTTCTATACTTCCATATAGATAAAAATGATAATTACCATGATTAAAGCTCCATTCTCTTTTAATTTGTATGAAATGGCATATTTGTCATAGAATAACTTCCAATATATATATTTAGGACTATTTCTGTATTTTTTCTCTTATAATGATCAATTGTTTATCCTGTGTCACTATCATAGTATTTTGATAACCCTGTTTCACCATCATAGTATTTTCAGTAAAATAGATTCTTTATACTTTTACATTTACAAAAAGGATTTGGCCTTTATTTAACTGTTATTCTTTTTGAAAATTTTAAAATCATTCCCTCAATATTTTGTTTTTTAATTCCTTAGAATTCTGCTTAGTGTTACATTAATTACACTATCAATGACTGTGGTATTTTGAGGCTTTGATGGACCAGACAAAAGGTCATGTCTTTAGAGCTAATCCATCGTATTGTAGGTGGGAACTTCCTTTTGATTAATTTATTTCAGGAGGGCATGACCCAGGGTCGGTCTTATTCTCCTTACAGGAGCTCTTTATAAGCAGGCTGAAGACACAAGGAAAAAGCTGCAGAGACACAGAAAAAAAACCACAGCACAGACAGGGAGAACCATGAGAGTAAGGAGCTGAAATCAGTGGATTCTGAGAGAGAGGAAGCCAGAAGCTGAAGCAAGGAAACGGGGAAGAGAAGGGAGAGATCACCAGATGTCTCCATGTGCCAGTCTTCGTAGAGAAAGCATCACCTGATGATGCCTTGATTTGGACAATTTCATGGCCTCAGGACAGTAAGCTTGACACCTAATAAACCCTATTTTAAAAACCAACCCATCTCTGGTATATTGTATTTGGCAGCTTTTAACAAATTAAAACAATGATCTAAACTATGTATGATGATAAGTCTTCAATTCTGAAAACATTTCCTCTTAGAGTTTCATTTGATTCCTTTTAATAAGGTCTTATTTATATTATATTAGTATTGTCTTTTTGGATTAGATTTAATATTTTATGAATCATTTACTCTTTTTTGACTAATTTAAAAAGATATTTTCAATTTTGAACATATTATTGCTACAAAATAAATACATTTTCTTTATACTATTGTGTTTCATTTGTATATAAGGAATTCTTTTTTATTTTCTGTATTAGTCAGCCAAAAGGGTGCTAATGCGAAATACCAAAAATGGGTTGGTCTTTATAAAGGGTATTTATTTGGGGTAGAACTCCACAGATACCAGGCCATAAAGCGTTAAGTTTCTTCTCTCACCACAGTCCTTTGCCACGTGTTAAAGCAGGACACCTGCTGGCATTTGCCAGGGTTCAGGCTTCTGGGGTTCCTCTCTTCCCGGGGCTGTGTTTCTCTCTGGGCTTAGCTCCTGTTTCCTCCACAAGGTCAGCTGTAGACGATCAGGCTAACGGCTTGTTTCTGTTCTCCTGGGGCCTTCTTTCCAACCTCAAAACTTCTTCTCAAAAGACTGCTTCAACTCTGTTCTTGCCTTGCCTTTTATATTTGATTCCCCACCCACCAAGGTGTGGGGCTCAATGCCCTACTGACGTGGCCCAGTCAAAGCCTTAATCATAAATTAATCATGCCCAGATTAACAGATCAGTTTACAAGCATGATCCAATTATATTTTTGGAATTCATAATTACATCAAACTGCCGAACTGTTACATTCCACCTTCTGAATTCCAAAAATACATTGCAATATTCAAAAAACCTTAAATCAGTAACAACTCAAGTACAAAATCATATCATAGCCAATTTAAAGAAATACAGCTTGTCTTCAGGGAAAATCCCCTCTATTGTAGACCTCTGAAACTTACAAAACCATTTAACTGCTTCCAATACACAAATGGAAAGACAAAGGAGAAACATTTTCAATATCATAAGAAGAAATTGGGATGTTAAACCTGAGTCATGAATCCTCTACAATTCAGTAAACCTGCAGGGCATCCTCCATTCGATTTCAAAGTCTGAGAGTCATTCTTAAGATGATGGTTTCTTCTCCTTGGGGCCTCATGGGAACCCACCCTTTCCACAGGCTTGCCCAATGGCCATTTTCTTGATTCCACCCTCATCAAGCATCTGAGTGTAGTCCAAGCTCCAGACCTCACCCTCCAAGAGTGTTGGGGTGATTGCCACACCTTACACAATCTTTGGGTTAGAGGTTTAGCCCCCCTAGTAAACTGAGGTGAAGACAACATTCCCCCTAATCTTTGGCATACAGGTTCAACCCTCTCAGAGAAACGAGTTGACGACCTGGCCTTCCCTAACCTTTGGCATACAGGTTCAACCCTCTCAGAGCAATGGGTTTATGACCTGGCCTTCTCTAATCCGTGGGGGACAGGTATACCCCTCTCAGATCTATGGGGTGTTGACCTTAACCGCCCTAATCTTTGAGGAATGTGCTCCACCCTCTTTGCAACCTAGGGTGGTAAAACTCTCCCAGAACATTGGGTGGGGACATACACCCTCTTCAACTGCTGGGGAAAACTCACCCTCTCTACATCATGGGGCATCAAAACTTTCTCAGAACGTTGGGTAGGAACTTCCACCCTCTTCAACTGCAGGGACAAATTCACCGTCTCTGTACACATGGGTGGGGCTCTTCTCTTGGCCCAAGGAGATGTCTTAAGTCCAGATGTCTGCTTCCACTGTTTTCTTCTTAAAGCTGATTCTCCTTCAATTTCTCCTTTCCATGTCCTCTTTTGTCCAAGCTGACAGTGGTTTTGTTCATACAGCTCTCTCAAAAACTTTGTTGGTTTAGCATGCAGGAAGCAGGGGTCCAAGCCATCAGACAGTAACACTTTCCACAAGTCTTTCCTAGATAACTGCATCGTCAATTCTGAGTTCCAAGTTCCAAGTTTAGTAAAGTCTTCAAATAGGGCATTTTCATCTGGGAATCTGATTTCCAGAAACTTGGAAGTTCCAGAATCAGTTTCTGTTTTCTTTGTGCTCAAAAGTTCAGTCCTTAGTGTATTTTGCTCATCTAGTATTTTGCTATAAGCTGCAAGGAGAAGCCAAGCCACATTTTCTGAGTTTACCTTAGGAAGTTCTTCAGCTAAATGCTCAGGTTCGCCATTTTCAAATTCTGTCTTCCATATAACACCAGGAGTTAATCTTGCTAAGTTCTCTGCAACTTTAAAACATGGATCGCCTTTCTTCCAGTGTCCAAGAAGAGCTTCATCATTTACTTCTAAGGCATCATAGAAAGTCTCTTTAATGTCCATATTACTATCAGCGGTTTCTTCAAAGTGATCTAGGCCTTTTCCATGAAGCACTTCACAATTCCTCCAAAAAATACCCCTTACCCATTTATAAAACCATTCCAACATTTTGGTAATTCCAAAAGCACACCCCACTCCTGGTACCAAATTCTGTATTAGTCTTCCAAAGGGATGCTAATGTGAAATACCAAAAATGGGTTGTTATTTATAAAGGATATTTATTTGGGTAGAAGTCCACAGATACCAGGCCATAAAGCGTTAAGTTTCTTCTCTCACCACAGTCCATTGCCACGTGTTAGACCAAGAGAGCTGCCGGCGTTTGCCAGGGTTCAGGCTTCAGGGGTTCCTCTCTTCCCGGGGCTGCATTTCTCTCTGGGCTTAGCTCCTGTTTCCTTCACAAGGTCAGCTGTAGACGATCAGGCTAACGGCTTGCTTTTCTTCTCCTGGCACCTTCTTTCCAACATCCAAACTGCTTCTCAAAAGACTGCTTCAACTCTGTTCTTGCCATGCCTTTTATATTTGATTCCCCACCCACCAAGTTGTGGGGCTCAACGCCTTACTGACATGGCCCAGTCAACACCCTAATCATAACTTAATCATGCCCAGATTAACAGATCAGTTTACAAGCATGATCCAATTATATTTTTGGAATTCACAATTACATCAAACTGCCCAACTGTTACATTTTCTGATTATTTTATATTATTTTCTTTATTTCTTAGTAAAGAACGTAAAATATACTAACTTCTAATGATGTATGATGATGCTTATTGTAGGTATTTAATTTGAATGCAATTGTATATGTAGCTTTGACTAAGTATGCTATCATAAAATATTTAATGTAGTATAACTTATTTCATAGCAGGTTCTGAAATAGACATAACCAGATGTCATTTTCTAGGATCTGTGATCTTTGCAAATTTATTTAATCTCCAAATTTCAAAGTTTTTATCTATCAAACAGCAATTATAATCATGTCTACTTCCTGATGAGACTTAAATGATGTGATACTTACAGGAATAATGTGCTTAATGTATTTAATAATTTAATAATGAGTAAGCATGCAAGAATCATCAGCAAAAAAGGAAAATATGTTTAAAGCATTTAGTAATCTTTGGCTAACAATAGTAACCACAAGAGCAATTAGTAACCCCTCAATAAAATTTGTCATTTTTATTGTTTGTGAGAATTATAGGATGCAACACATAAGGCAATACACTCTCATACAAATTAGTTATGGCTCAAATATTGATATTTAAAAAGCAAACTTAGTTTAAGTCCCCACTCAAAACTTGTTAGCTGAATAAATTTAAAAACGTTATTTGACATGTTATGCTTCTGTTTTCCTGATGTATAAATTGGCAATTAAAAATGATTTTACTTTATGTGCTGAATCCAAAATGTGAATGACTTTCATATCCTTTGTAAAATTATAATAGGAAAAATCACTGCTTTCTCTAGCATAAGAAAAAGGCATGTTAGGGACATATTATTCCTCCTAATCTCAAAAACTGAAAATCAAATACCTCTGTAATTCAAACTAGGTGGAGAAATAAGCTTAAGTAATAAAAATTCCTGTTTCTATATCTGTTTGGCTCATGCAGAGAAGCTGTTTTCCTACACTTGATTTTAAGATGGATATAAATCTGTGAGCAAAGCTTCTTTTTCCCTTTGATATGTTTTCTCAGTGATGTTGCTATTTGCTTCCAAGAACTTTTTTATTCTTTGAGAAAATCTTCAGTGTTTAAATTATCTGGAAATCCCCATGGACTCTGAAGGAGAGTAGGAGCACTCCTGGAATAAAACTGGCTTGCAATAGGAGAGTTCTGCTCTGTTAAAGTAGTAAAGTGGAGATTTGATAGATTTATGGTAAAGTACAATATTGTAGCATAGAAAAAGGAGTAAACAAATGCTGGGAGAAAGAAAACACAGAAAATGATTCATGGTTAGTATTAAAGAAAGGGATTGAAAAGAAGCTTTGAGAATAAGAAACAGGAAATAGAGCAGTGAGAATTAGTGGTAGAAAAAAAAAAAAAGTAAAAAGGATGACATGTTTTTTCCCAGTTCTTGGTGGCTTTTTTTAAAAACTAGCTAATTTTCTTTTCCTGGTTCAGAGTAAATATTGTTTAATTTTCATGGCCAAAGTGTGCATTTGCTAAATTCCTTGAGTATGGTGCACTAAAGTATATTTTAAGAATTATTCTTATTGGTCTACAAAGCATTTAAAAAATTTAGTGGTATAATACCAATTAACAAAAAAAAACTGTTTGAGTTTATTTTTGTAATTGTTCCATAGAGTTACTGTCATTATTCGGGTGTTTATTTCAAATAATCAAGTATTGTGCAAGCACGAAAAATTTGGAGTCACCAAAAATAATTGTTATAATTATTAATCTAATAATTATTGGTAATTTCCTGTGTTACTGTTATTGCATTAGACTCTTTCCCTTCTTTAATCTCATTTAATTCTGACCAGATTATTAAAAATTAAGAGCTGAACCTCAGAGAGATCCTGTGCTTCTCCCAAGACCACACTAGATCAATTGGAAAAAAACAGGAGTTAAAATGAAATTTTCATAATTCCAATTCTACTGTGAGATTTTTTTTTGTCTGATGGCCACAATAGTTGCTAAGATAATTTTGGTAACTACTAGTAAAGATCATTAGTCAATAGTACATCAGTTTCTAAGAATAGAGATGTTAGTATCTTTAAGCAGCCAAACCTTCAAACTTGTTAAAAGTATTTGTTCAATTTCTTAAGAAATTGGCCAATGGAATAAAAAATAAAGTTGGTCCACATTTACATTAGCACTACAAGGTGAGTTAGTGAAATTTGCATATGAGGGAAACAATTAAGAGACTAAGTACTATAGAGAGAGAACAGATCAAAGGAAATCACCAGGAATTCTCTCACTGCACAGTCCCTGAGAAAGCAGAATTTTACCCTGGAGACTAAGAGAAGAAACCTGCAACATCACTCTGACAGTCACAAAGTCGGTCTCCTAGGTCAAGTCAGCCTTGGTTTGGAATGGAATCTTGGGCGGCGCCTGCAAAAATTAGGTGGGGACGATTGAATGGTCTAGCCAGGGCTTTGTGATCTTTATTTCTTACTTCATCCTTTTGATGAGGCAGATGGGACAGAGACACTATCCTGTGGTGGCAGCAGTGACTTTATGAATTCTGAGACCAAGCAGTGTTACACATTGTAGATGATTCTGGCCAATTACAGGGAGATCCCATGCCCATATCAGACCAATTCACATCCCATTCTTTCTTTACACTCACTAGAAACAGAATGGAAAGCATTAGGGCAAAAACCAGTGCCCAAAGCACAAGGATGTGCTGAACATATAAATCAAGGACTGCAAAGGCAGGCAAACCATTAAATCACTAATCATTCAAGAAAAAACATAGAATGAAATAGTGTGAAAAGACTGAACTAAATGGGGAGGTTGGTTACACTGGGAAACAGGTATTAGAGCAATTTGAATAAGACTTGAAAATATCACCTTTTATAGCCTTAGAGATAAATAGCAGTCTAACATAAACACAAAAAAAAAAAAAAAAAAAAAAAAAAAAAAAAAGACAATTATAAGACACATGTGGAGGTTAATGAAAAGAAAATTAAATATGGAAATAAAACATAACTTAAAGAAATAAATTAATTGGTAAAATGGCTGTTTGTAAATCTTTGAAAAATAATAGAAATGGTGAAAGCACATCATACTGTTAGTAATTAGAGCTGTTACATGGGTATGACAGTGATTGAAAGGTTAAGTCTAAGGTCATGTATATAACTAGAAGGAAAGCTAACATAGAACTATATAAAATAGTGAAACTTCATGCACAATACAAATATGAATGATATTGCATATATAAGACTGTTTTTACAAAATATATACAAAATACAAATAAACTAGAGAGATGAAAACAATAGCAGCTATGTATGGCAGGAGAAGCATAGAATGATTGAGAGGTGATGAGTTTTCTGTTTGTTTATTAATATTATTATTATTGGAATAATAAGAAAGCTCTAAAACTGATGAATGCACAACTATATGATTATACTGAATACATTTGTACATTTTGGATGGATTTGTGCTTTATTAATATGTATTAATAAAATTGATTTAAAAATAATGGTTTAAAAAGCAAAACTGATAAAAAACAAGATTGTGAATTTTTGGCTAGAAACAAACAAAACTTCTGGCAGGAGAGAAAAGCTAAAGTAATGAACAATGGAAAAGAGCCCTTACGACAAACGGTGAATGGAAAACAAAGTTCTAATATGTGACTAATAAGAATACATCAGTCTATTTATTTATTCATTCACAGAGTGATGAAAATTAGGATTTTTTTGTATCCTTCCATCTGTTTTCTTTGGGCTTAACTTGCTGCTCATTTTCTAAGTTTAGTAAAAGATATCTATTTTTTCCTTCTTGTTTTACACTAATATATACATTTAAGGTTAGATATTAGTATATTGTTGAAAGCTCTGAGCTGATGCTTTCTGTTTACTCATCTCCATATGGCTGAAAAATTTGCAATTTTTTCAAAGAAAGCACATCCCAGAATATAGAGCTCATTTTGTTTGTTTATCTTTTTCCAGGATCATGCTTCTTCAATTTCTAGTGCGTTATTTGCTCTCTGAGTCCTTCAAAGAGTAGGGTTGTGTGTGAGATAGAGAGAGAGATCCAACTTTAATGTTTTGTGTGCTTTTTTCTTCAATGGAAGGGTTGCTCTAATACAAACTATGCCATCACAGCCAAAGTCAGAAGTTTTCTTTCATTTTATATAGAATTAGTGCGTGGTGGTTCTATTTTATTTTAGTCAATATAGCACAGGATATCAAATGGGGTCATAATTGTATTATATGAAGAATATATATTACTTTAGTTAGAATCTAGATTCTCCTCTGGGAGAAAGGTAAATAGGTTTTCATTTTTATGAGTAATAGTTGCATTTATTTTAATCGGAAATGTTATTATTGATATTGCCGGTTTGGAAGTTAACAGTAAGAAGAGGGTAGTGATCAAGTTTGAGAAAGCCAGAAAGTACACTGTGATGAACGCTGCTGATGCCCATTCTAGCCCATTTGATGGCAGCGTTACATCTCTGATGCTCCTTACTCTCCTGCAATGGTTGGGAAACAACGACTTTATTCTCTAGCCCTTCTTATGCACTGAATCCTGAATATGATTTAACTTTCTTTAAAGTCTTGTGTGAGTCTTTTATTTTGAATACAGTTAAGTGGGAAGAGCGGCGTGGCACTAAGTAATCACAATATTAGTGGCACTCCAAAGGAAGGGAGCAAGTCTGGTGTTACTAAGTGTAACAGCATTTTCCTGAATCAGAATGTAACTTTCTGTTTATGGAAGGAAGGAGCAATATTTTCTTTGCTGACCTAATTTTACGATGCAGCTTTGCGAGCTGTGTGTGTTGACTCTGCCAAGCATTTATTTTGTCACCCATAGAAGAGATTTTTAAGCAATTTTCGATTTGTGATAAATCTCTCTTGTTTTATACAAGCAAGAGCAGAACCTTTTCTTTTCCACCGAGCCCTGACTAATTAACAAAGTTATTGCAGCTAAGTGTGTCTGGGATATGAGGAGTGAGTGAATCCTATGAGTTGTCAAACTGTGAGCAAGAAAGAATCTATAGTGCAGGGAACAAAAGATATTTCAACATTCTCTGTAATATATTATCTAACTAAAGTTTCTAAGACAAAAATGATGAAAGCTTATGTTTGTTAATTATTGGTTGTGGGAACACAGGTGTTTTTTTCTTATTGTCTTTCATTTTTCTGTATTCTAAAACATTTAAAGGAATGAAAAATATTATCTATATCTACTACAATTTAAATTTATATATGGAAAAGAACAAATGCTTCCCCCTGAAATTATAAGTAAACTAAGCCTTGGAGTCTGCCATTCCTCTTTAGACTATTCCAACATAGTTAACTTGGCAAGACCTAGAGCTCAGTGCTAAAAAAGAACTCAGGTACCTTGCTTGCCAAGCACTTGGATGAAAATATTGTTAAAATTGAATAAGCATTTGTTTATCTCTGCTGTTTAAGAAAATGATTTGGGAGATATTTAAATTTAGCTTTTTCTTAAATATCAAACCCATTTAAAAAAAAATAACCTTTTGCACTGACTGCTGGTGTCACAAATATTTAGCCCAAAGGTCACTGAGTAGAAAAATATGCCTGAGTATATTACACTGTCATCTGTAGCTTTGTAACCTTGCCTAGTGCTGGCTTGGTTTATTTGAAAAAAAATAAGGGGATAAGAGGGAGTTTCACCATACACAATGATAATAGATTTTTTCAAATGTCTCCCTGTTTTTCCATTCTCTTCCCTTCCCTCCCTTCCCCTCCCCTCCCCTCCCCTTCCCTTCCCTTCCCTTCCCTTTCTATCTCTTCTTTATTTTACTTTAAGATATGAAGTTTTTTGTTTAAAGGAACTCTTACTTAGAAGATAAAAGAGATAAATAAAATGTAATCACCTCTTTTTATAACAAACTATACTAATTTATGGATACTTTGGAAACAATAACTCATAAAAAATTTTTACATAGCAAGAAATAAAGTTTGGGTTAAATTAGATAATTTGGTCCAATTATGGCCCATACTTTGCTTTATTTGCTGTATGAACAAATGATCAAGAATACCAAATTTTATCCAGAGAATGGCTGTATTTTTGAATGGTGTTTTCGAAAATAGAGTTTACTTCTTAAAATCTTGCTGCCAGATACTGTAGGCACATGTAGCTGTGTACATTTACAATGGCATTACTTAATATTAAATCAGTCACACTAACCACATTTCAAGAGTTCTGTAAGCACATGTGCCTAGGGGCTATATTATTAGACATTTCTGTCAGAGCAGAAAGTTTTATTCTAGCACAGCTCTAAAAAGATAGAACTCTCTTGTACACTTGGTTTTGCATACCTGTATGCATTATCTGTATATTAGGAACATTGTTGTAAATTCAATCATGTCCCCCACAAGGATATGTTCAAGTCCTAACCCCTGGCCCTGTGGCTATGAGCTCATTTGAAAATAGGACCTTCAAAGATCCTATTAAGAAGAGGACAAACTGAATCAGGGTGGACCTTAATCCAATGTGACTGGAGTCCTTATGAATGGAGGAAGTTTGGACATGGAAGTAGAGACCCCTGGAGACAGATGGCCACGTGGTAGGGGAAGAGATTGAGTTATGGATTACTGGCAAGCCACTGCCAGGGTGCTACAGATTTCAGAGAAAGCATAGCCTGCTGACATCTTGAGTTAGGAATTCTAGCCTCCAAAATTGGGAGACAATAAAGTCTTATTGTTTAAGCTAAGCAGTCTGTGGTATTTGTTTCAACAGCCCTGACAAACTAAGACAAACAATGAGAAGGAAATCATTGCCATATGGTAAAAAGGGGGGAAAAGTATAAATTCATTCATGGCAAGATTAGTTTGAGAATTGAAAGCAACTTAAGTGTGATGACTGAACCTAGTAAGAGTTCAGTAAATCATAGGAATGTTGATAAATATAAATGTTATCTCACCTGTATTAAGTGTGTATCTGGCTATATAGTATAGATTCAAACTTCTCTGTTTATTAAAAAAAAATTCTCTCTGATTTTGTAAGTGAGGAAAATGGCTAGAGGTGTTGGGAGTATGAGAATTCCTGTAAGTGTAATAATAGCTAGAAAAATAAAAGGAGAGACTTAGTGGTACTGCTTGTCATTAGATGAGGGTTGTCAAAATTGATGCAATCACCAAGAAAAAAGCAGGCTCTGCGGGTTCTTTTGTCTGTCTCTTAGGAAATGAACCCTGTGGTTGCCCTACACAGTGTAGTACATTGTCAGAATTTAATGAAATACTTGTAACCAGGACTTGGTTGACATGTAGACCAAACTAGCAGTACCTGGAAGAAAGGAGAGGAGGAGGGATAGGTTGTTGTTGTTTTCCATTGTATAACCAGGTTTTGCACCGGGTCATTGAATCTTTGAAAAATGTTGCCCTCAAGAGGCAATTGTTCTCAATTCAGAATAAAGTGAAAACAACTTTTGCTATTTTGACTCTATCTTGTTTGTGCAGAAATCTCTTGACTCTGTGCAGTGACTAAGAAACAGTTTTTCATGTAGCATTTTATTTAGCGACTTTAGTTGCTTTCAGGGCAATGTACTTGACTTGAAATTACTAGCAAACATTCAAGGTAATAAAAACTATTACTGAAAGTATGGAGTGCACAAACTGGATATTGTGGTTACAGTGAATCCTGGTTGATAACCTAAAGAGAAACTAGAAAGTAAGACAGTGGTGAAAAAGATACATTAAACTTCAATTAATTTTTTCTTTAACTATTTTAAAATACAAGTAGTCATTTTAAACCGGAAAATTTTATTCTTCATTTCTTATTTTTATTATTAATTTTTAAAATAAGAATTTGACACAAATTCACTCATTAGATTATGGCCATGAGAAGGATAATGTTGTTAAAGAAGCAACTTTTGAATAATTTTGAATAGTAGGCTAACCATGTAACCAACAAAATGCACAAGTGAGGTACATATGTTCTCTAATACAAAGACTCCAATAAGGCGATGAGTCTTCTTTTTGGTGATGGGGACAAAAGACATAGCAGTTTTTCCTTGACTACTGAAGAGATTGAATGGTAAGAATTTGCCCACATAATCGCAAGAAATTTTACCTGGCTAGCTGGTCTCTGAATTTTGGTGGGATTTATCAACTATCCTTGTTGGTGGAGGTGAGGTAACACTGCAGTCAAGTTCATTGAGACCTAAATTTCTGACTTGCCATTCAAGAGAGTAGTAACCATATAAGGAAAGCTTTGAATACCTCAGGGTAGATATACTTATGAAAATCCTGGCCAACTCTCTGATGGCAAATGGCAGGGAGTTTAGTTATCTCTGTCCCATTAGTACTTCTGTCTAGGAGCTCTAATTGGGCAAATCCACTCTTACAGGTATGAGAAATAATATATAACACATCAATTCCTACTATCCATACAAATGTGGAAACACACATTGAATTGACCTAAAGAGCCCCACTGCAAGGTCATTTTCACTTCAGTGAATATTCCTCAAACTCTATCTGGATACTTGAAACTTCTACAGAACCTAGTAGAATGGCATCTTGGATTCCTATATCCAACAAAACCTCCCTTCTCCAAAGTTCCCCAGCATATTCAGACAGTTTCATATGGCCCTAGATCCCTCTTGGAGACAGGAGATGACAGCTCCCTTTCTGAGCATCTTTCTCATAAAAGTAGTTGAGGTTAGGTTAAGGAGAGAGAGAGAAATCCAGGGACACAAAAGTTTCATGCCATTATGCAAGAGGGATTCACTTTCATTTTCAAGAAGTTCAGCAGCTTCTTGTCAATGTATATACACACACTTATACCATATTGGTTTGTTTCTTTGGAGTACCCTGAAATATACATACTTATAGTTTCCCTTCAGAGTTTGTCTGTTTCAGGAAAATCTCCTTGAGAGGGCCAAATCTCCTAGGACCTCCTGCAAAACAAAAACAATCAAACAAACCAAAAACCTCTGAGGACTTGTGCTGTTGTCTCTAAATAGATCTGAAGCTGGTATGATAGACTGCAGGATGGAACTGAGTCTTTTAATGGCCCAGCCCCACCCATTTTCTTTCTTAACTAACTAGTATTATGCCTCCACCCCTTTATTGCCCAGTTGAAACAGCTAAAGTTCTTTTGCTGCTTTTAAGGTCTACTCTTTATCTTCAGATGTGATGATCTTTACTATTATATGCAGAGATGTCATTTTTGTTTAATTTATTTTGCCTAGGCTTTCTGCCTCACTGTATCTATTGACTGATGTCTTTCATCAATTTTGAAAAGTTCTTTGACAATATGTCTTGAAAGACTTCTTTACCCTAGTATCTCTTGTTTCTTTCTGGGACTGTATATACAAGTATGGTAAGCCAGTAAATATTCAGTTCTCTCCTCAGTTTATAGCACACTTTTATTCTTTTTGTGTTTCACTTGGAAACCTTTGTTTGCTGGTCCAACAATCTCCCTCATCCTTTCTTCTGCATATCCTAGTTATATGTTAAGACCACTAATAAATTCTGTTTCTGACATGTTTTTTTTTTCATTTCTAACAATTCATTATATCATATATCTGTTGAAACATTCCATTTCTTCACACATGCTGACTACTTTTTCTTCTAGTTCATTTTAATTATAGTAATTGTAGCAATTTGGTATTGTTTATGAATTCCAAAAATAGATATTGGATATTTGTAAACTAGTCTGTTCCTCTGGCATATTAGATTGTGTTAGGTTCAGAGGTTTCACTTTTACTTAATTAAATTAAGATTGGGTTTGATTTGGACACATCAGTAGGTCGTTGAGTCCCTGCCCCCTTGGTAAGCAGGGACTCACAGGGAAAACAACATGGCAGAGGAGAGAGTTGGAGTTTTGATGCTGGAGCTTTGGGAAGTAAATACACAGAGAAGCAGATACATGAGGGAGAGAGAAGTCTCAATCAGACAAGGCAGAGTTCCCAGGAAGAGAATGAGCCTGATAGTCTACTGCAGACCTTTTGAAGGGAGCAGAGAAGCTGAACCCAGAACGAAACAAGCCCTGGAGACAGTGTACAGCTGAGACCAGAAGAAGCTGGGACCACAGAACCTGAAGAGGAAGGCTGAGCCCCCCAAGAGATTGGCAGCCATCTTGCTTCAACATGTGGCAACAGACTTTGGTGAGGGAAGTAATTTACTATTTATAGCCTTGTGACTATAAGCTTCTACCCCTGGTAAATACCCTTAATAAAAACAAACCAATTTCTGGTATTTTGCATCAGCACCCCTTTAGCTGACTAATACTGTTATTTAAAAGCCTGTCTCTGGTGATTCGAATATTTGGGCCATCTCTAAATCTGTTTTATTTGATATTTGTTTGTTTATTTATATATTTATTTTTTATTTGAGAAGTGTGGGTTTACAAAAGAATCATGCATAAAATACAGAGTTTCATATACCATCCCACATATGCAGTTTTCCTTATTATTAACATTTGTATTAGGGTATTATAATTGATGAAAGAAAATTATTATAATTACACTCTTAACTATAGTCGCTAGTTTAAATTAGAGTTCATTGTTTGTGTTGTATTGCCTTACATTTTTGAAAAATTTATTCTAGCAATATATACACAACTTAAAATTTCCCCATTAAATCACATTCTAATATACAATTCAGTAGTGTTAATGATATTCACAATGTTATGTTACCATCACTACCATCCTTAAACATAACTTTTCCACCACACCAAACAACTTCTGTGTGCAATTAAGCATTAACTCCCCATTCCCTACCCCCAACCCAGGCCCTGGTAACCTGCATTCTAGTTTTGGATTCTAGGAATTTGTTTATTCTTATTATTTCATATCAGTGAGATCGTACAATATTTGTCCTCTTTGTTTGGCTTATTTCACTCAACATGATGTCTTCAAGGTTCATCCAAGCTGTCACATGAATCAGAACTTCACTCCTTTTTAATGTTGAATAATACACTATTGTTTGCTTATACCACATTTGTTTATCAATTCATCTGGTGATGGACACTTAGGTTGCTTCCATCTTTGGCAATTATGAATAATGCTGCTATGAACTTTTATGTACAAATATCTGTTTGAGCTCTGATTTCAATTCTTTGGGTGTATACCAAAAAGTAGACTTGCTGGGTCATATGGCATGGTAATTCTATATTTAAATTCTGAGGAACCACTAAGTTGTTTTTCACTGCAGCTGAACCATTTTTTTATTCCCACTTACAATGAATGATTTTTCCTATTTCTTCACACCCTCTCCAACACTTGTTAATTTCCAGTTTTTTAGCAGTTGTCATTCTGATGCATATGAAATTGTATCTCATGATTTTGATTTGCATTTCTCTAAAGGCTCATGACTTTGAGCACCTTTTCATGTGCTTATTGGCCATTTGAATATATTCTTTTGAGAAACATCAATTAAAGTTTTTGCCTACTTTTTAATTGAGTTGTTTATTTTTTGTGGTTGACTTGTAGAATATCTTTATATATTCTAGATATTAAACCCTTGTCAAATATGTAATTTCCAAATATTTTCTTCCATTCTGAAGTTGCCTTTTTGCTTTCATGGTGAATTGCTTTGATGTACAAAAGTTTTTAATTTTGATGAAGTTCCATATATCTATTTTCTTTTCTTTTATTGCTTGTGTTTTTTATCTAAAGTCTAAGAAACCATTGCCTAACACAAAGTCCTGAATATTCTTCCCTATGTTTTCTTCAAAAACTTTTATAGCTTTCATTCTTGTATTTAGGCCCTCGATCCATTTTGAGTTTATTTTTTTATATGGTGTGAAGCAGGGGTTCAGCTTCAGTCTTTTGCATATAGATATCCAGGTTTCCCCATACTTTTTTAGAAGAGACTATTGTTTCAGAGTGGAGTGGACTTGATATCCTTGTTAAAAATTAATTAGCCACAGATGTGAGAGTTTATTTCTGAACTCTCAATTCTCAATACTATAGCTTTGTAATAAGTTTTAAAATCATAAAGAGTGAGTCTACCAACTTTGTTTTTCTTTTTCAAGATGTTGTTGGCTATTTGGGGCCCCTTAGTAGGTCTGCTTTTCTTGACTGTTTCCTGTCTGAATTGTGTGTTACATGTTTTGGTTGTGCTATTTATTAATTCATTGTGTGCCCAGAAATTTGTATAAAAGAAAAAATAGAGGCTGAAGTAAATAATTGCTTCCAGAAGTATCACCCCCTGAATCCTTTAGAGAGCATAATTCTGCCAACAAGTTAATTACAGATGTCTACCTTTAGAAATGTGAGTATGAATTTCTGTTGCTTTAAGCCATATAGTTTGTAAAAAATTGTTATGGCAACCATAGAAAACTAACAGTTTGAATATGAGTTATTTATCAGTTATATAAAAATACACAAACATTGTCTGCTTATCATAGACTTTCTCTTGATAATGTTTTATGATCAGCAAAAAATCTTAATTGTAATGAAATACAATTTATTTTTCATTTATAGATCATCCTATTGGTTGTATATAAAAAAACTTGAACCAAAATTCTCACAAAAATAAGATATTTTACTTAGGTTTTCTGCCAGATATTTTATAGGTAAGGCTTTCCATTGTAAGGCTATGAACCATTTTGAGTTATCTCTTATACATGGTGCATGCTGTGAGGAATCAGTAATGGTTTTGGTTTTGTTTGTTCATTCTACTTCTAGATTTCTAAATATTCCAGCAGAATTTGTTGGAAAAAAAATCCTTTCTTCATTGAGTTGCCTTTATATATTTTATTCAAAATCAATACACATGTATGTACTTAGTCAATTTCTGTGCTCTTGATTAAATTCCATTATTATTTATGTCTTGTACCAGTAGCTCACTCTTTTGATCTCTTTATATTTATAGTAAGTCTTGATATCAGTAAACATGCACCTTCCAACTTTGATCTTAGTTCTTTTATTTGTTTTCACTGTTATAATATTCTGCTTTTCATAGAATTTTAAGAACCACGTATTATTGATGAATGCAAAAATTCTTCTGTGATTTTAATAGAGATTGTGTTGAATATACATGTAAACTCAAATTATGTATATATATATATATACTTTCAAATTAATCAAATCTTTTTACCAGTGCTTTGTAGTTTTCAGCATAAACATTTTTTTTCTTTCATATATTTTAATGAGATTTATATTTATTACTCAAGTTATAACGGAACAAACATATAATTGACAAGATATTTGGCCATTATCATTTATACACGCTTTTCTGTATATTTGGATTACCAAGAATAATCATAGAAATATAAAGGCTCATCTAGATGATTCTCCTCTCCCACTTGGTCTGAACCAGGGTCACTAGTTGGAATTCAGTTTGTATCTGCTTAAGTTTCATAAGCCCTGGTGGCTTCACTCACATGCCTTGGAAGAGATAACTGGAAGGCTGGGCTCAACTGGTTTTTTTTTTTGTTTTTTTTAAATTGTGGGTAAAAATCAAATTTGTCACAATACAAACCAATATTTGTAAAATGATATATAAATATATATGTGTATATGTGCATTTGTTTACATAAATGTTATTTTTTTTCATACATATTTTAAAAGATGCTAAGATTACATAAATGTGACACAAAAATTACAGGGATTCCCATGATCTGCACCTCCCATACCTCCCATAACATCTCACATAAACATCTTTCATTAGTGTGGCACATCACCTGCAATGGATATACACATCCTGGGGCTTTGCCACAAAGCATAGACCACAGTTCACATCATAGGCCACACTCTCTCCCACACAGTTCTGCATGGTATATGCTGCTCTAAAATGGCCTATATCTGTCGCCACAACATCACTCAGGACAACCCCCAAGTCCTGAAAAAGCCCCTGTATTACAACTGCCCTTCCCCTCCCCACCCTAAAAGCATCTAGTCGCCACTGGCTCCACCTCACTGTTATAATTTCTTCCATTGCATGAATGACAATATGTCTACAACAGATAAACCATTAAGTCCATTCTAGGTCATAGCTCTTCCCCCAATCCTGAGGGGACTGGAATGGTAATGTCAACTCCACCTCCAAGTGAGAGTGGGCTTATATCCCATGGATATGGTGGATAGGATTATTCTGCCTTCAGCTGCAGGTTCTCTCCATTCTGTGGGATGGCCATTGTCAATCATCGTCTCCTCACCAGGTGACTTGGGTGAATCCATGGAGCTGTAGAGTAGGAGTTGCAAATCCACTGAGATTCCAGGCACAGCTGGCACATGGGCAGGCCAGAGACTCCAGTCTCTGGAAGTATACCTACAAACTTCAGCACCACATATAGGTTTGAATAGAAGGGATTGACGGACCATGTGCAGGGAGGACTTATTTGAGTCAACTCTGTCACTCTCAGGAGCACAGATTCCAAAGTAGAACCCACTGATAAGGCGTCAATCTCTGGGGCAATCCCCCCTTATATAGGACCTGGGTGTCTCCAGAGCCCTCAGGAACACCTCTTTGTGGGGTGATATCCTCTTTGGTGTTCTATGAGATCCTACTGAAGTGTGCGTAAGCGTTACCTCTGGGATGACCTCCCGACTCTCTTTGAAGTCTCTTAGCCACATGAACTCATTTGTCTTTACCTTTTCTCTCTTTTATTCAAGGTTTTTTTCCAGTCATGTTTCCAGTTGGCAGTTGGTATTAGTCCCTTGTTGCTAGGGAGGCTCATCCCCGGGAGTCATGTCCCATGTTGGGGGGAAGGTAATGCATTCATATACTGATTTTGGCTTAGAGAGAGACCACACTTGAGCAAAAAGGAGGCTTTCAGATGGCAACCCTTAGGCACCCCATAACAGTAAGCCAAGTTTCAATTACAAGAGCAAAGACTCATAAGGCTAGTCATCAATAACAAGAACCCATCAGTGGAACATCCTCTTTTGCCAGACACTGCCCCTGCACTCAGGAGACTGTAACTGCTCCCTTGGAGAATGTGGCAGAGCTCACCAGGCTGGGAATTCAGTATTCCCTGATTTATTGAGTGATTGTCTACCCAGCATGACCTTGCCCCATCCTTTGATCATTTGAACAATTTTATATATCTTTCATGTATATTCAGATGAACTTACTCCCATGAATCCCCCATCCAAGACACCCTCCCCCACCATGATCCTCTGCAGCCCCCATTGTAACCCTTCTGTGATCTAAACCTTCCTTGAAGATGAAGCCCATATAATAACCAAATACAATTAATAGGAAAATGAAATAATACTAATAAGCATAAATGCAAGAGATAAAATACAAGGAAACTCAGAAAAATAGAACTAAAGATAAAATATAATTAATGGATTTGGACATTAAGAAAAAATGGGAAAAAAATTTTTTTAATTATTTTTTATTTTTATTTTTTCTCCTTTTATCACTGCATTATCAGATATCCAGTGTGTACTGTGACATCTTCCCCCTCTCATTCCAAAGTGTCTCCCAAATTTTCATTTAATTTTCAAAGTTTTAGGTCACAGCAAAGTCACACACGGAATATTAGAGATTCCCATATACCCAACATCTCTCCCCCCTTTCCCACCCCATATTAAAACCTTTTTGTGTATGTGTGTGTGGATAGTAGCATTGTTATAACTGTTATACAGATAATGAAACATAGCTTCTAAACATTGTCAATGGTTTACAGTATAGTTTACAATTTAGATGGTACAGTTTAATAATTTTTGATGATATTTACCATGTCCTGTGTCCATTATGGTAAGGTAATGAAAAACATTTCCCAAGACCACTAAATACCCCATTTGATCTTTTCTGTTCCTTCCTCCCCTTCCCCCTGTGGCATATGACACTCCCCTGTCTTGACTGATGGGATGAGATTATTCATAGTTACATGCACTGAGTATTCTAACCTGCCCTTCCTTATCTACCCACCTGTTAACCCTGCACCACCAAACCCAGTAATATCACTACCCACCTGTCCTATCCTTCAATATGCAACTATACTCAATCATTTTATCATAAATTATGTCCATATGGGTGATGGTTCAAAACCTACTTTTCTCTCTCTCTCCCTTGTTATCCTATCTTTCAGACAGTGGTTCTCAGAGACTGCTCACTTTCCTCAATTCAAATCAGTGAGTTCACATACTGTTCATCCTTCAATGCCTGGTTGCTTCACTCAACATAAGGTCTTCAAGATTCATCCATATTATTCCAGGTGTTAGCACTTTATTCCTTCTAACAGCTGAGTAATATTCCATTGTGTGTATCTACCAAATTTTACTTATCCATTCATCTGTTGATGGGCACCGGGGCTGATTCCAACTTTTGGCAATTGTGAACAATGCTGCTATGAACATTGGTGTGCATATATCTGTTCGTTTCTTTGCTTTCAATTCTTCTGGGTATATACCCAGCTGTGGAATTGCTGGACCATACAGAAGATCTTTTGTTAGTTTTATGAGGAATCGCCCAACTGTCCTCCACAGTGGCTGGACCATTCCACAATCACACCAGTAGTGGATGAGGGTTCCTATTCCTCCACGTCCTCTCCAACACTTACATTCTGCTGTTTTTTTATTAGCTGCCATTCTGATGGGTGTAAGATGGTATCTCATTGTGGTTTTGATTTGCATTTCCCTAATAACTAGCGATGTCAAGCATTTTTTCATGTGCTTTTTAGCCATTTCTATTTCTTCCTTGGAGAAGTGTCTTTTCAGGTCATTTGCCCATTTTTTAAATGGGTTGTTTGTCTTTTTATTTTCGAGGTATAGGATTTTTTTATATATGCAGGATATGAGGCTCCTATCAGATATATGGTTGCCAAATATTTTCTCCCATTGCGTAGGCTGCCTTTTTATTTTCTTAATAACATCCTTTGAGGTGCAGAAGTTTTTAATTTTGATGAAATATCATTTATCTATTTTTTCTCTTGCTGCTTGAGCTTTGGCTGTGAAATTCATGAAACCATTTCCTATTACAAAGTCCTGTAGATGCTTCCCTACATTATCTTCCAAGGCCTTTATAGTTCTGGCTCTTATATTTAGATATTTGATCCGTCTTGACTTGATTTTTGTATAAGATGTGAGATGGTATTCTCTTATTCATTTGGATATGGATATCCAATTCTCCAAGCACCACTTGTTAAAGAGTCTATTCTCTCCCAACTGAGTGGGCTTGGTAGCCTTGTTGAATATCACATGACTATATATGCGAGGCTCTATATCAGAACTCTCAATTCGGTTCCATTGGTAAGCAGGTATACCCTTGTGCCAATACCATGCAGTTTTGATCACTGTAGATTTGAAGTATGTTTTAAAGTCAGGTAATGTGATACCTCCAACTTCATTTTTCTTTTTCAGTATGTCTTTGGCAATCCAGTGCCACTTCCCTTTCCAAATATATTTTGTGGTTAGTTTTTCAGTTCCTTAAAAAATGCAGTGTTGATTTTTATTGGGATTGCATTAAATCTGTAGATTAGTTTGGGTAAGATATACATCTTGATGATATTTAGTTTTCCTATCCATAAGCAGGGAATAGTTTTCCATTTATTTAAGTCTTCTTTGATTTCCGGTAACAGTGTTGTGTAGTTTTCTCTATATAAATACTTTACATCTTTAGTTGAATTTATTTCTAGGTATTTGATTCTTTTAGTTACTATTGTAAATGGTATTTTTTTTTCTTGATTTCCTCCTTAGATTTCTCGTTATTGGTGTACAGAAATGCTACTGATTTTTGAGCTTTGATCTTTTAGCCTGCAACATTACTGAACTCCTTTATAAGTTCTAGAAGCTCTGCTGTAGATTTCTCAGGGCTTTCTAAGTATAGGATCATGTTGTCTGCAAATAATGAAATTTTTACTTCTTCTTTTCCAATCTGGATGCCTTTATGTCCTTTTCTTGCCTCAGTGCTTGAGCAAGTTCTTCTAAGACAATGTTAAATAGGAGTGGTGATAGAGGGCATCGTTGTCTTGTTCCCGATCTCAGAGGGAAGGCTTTTAGGATTTCACCATTGAAGATGACCTTAGTTTTGTGTTTTTCATATATACCCTTTATCATATTCAGAAAGTTTCCTTCTATTCTTATTTTGCAGTGTTTTCATCAGGAAAGCGTGCTGTATTTTGTTGAATGTTTTTTCTGTGTCTATAGAGATGATCATGTGGTTTTTTTCTTTCAATCTGTTTATGTGGTGTATTACATTGATTGATTTTCTTATATTGAATCATCCATGCATACCTGGTGTGAAACCCACTTGGTCATTGTTTATAATCCTTTTGATATGTTGTTGAATGTGATTAGTAAGTATTGTGTTGAGGATTTTAGCATCTAGGTTCATTAGAGAAATTGGTCTGTAAGTTTCCTTTCTTGTGGTATCTTTGTTTGGTTTTGGTATTAGGGTAATATTGGCATCATAGAATGAGTTAGGCAATATTCCTTCTACTTCTGTTTTTTGGAAGAGCTTAATCAGAATTGGTGTTAGCTCTTTCGGGAATGTTTGGTAGAATTCAGGTGTGAAGCCATCTGGTCCTGGGCTCTTCTTAGTTCGGAGGTTTTTGATGACTGAGTTTATCTCTTTACTTGTAATTGGACTGTTGAGCTCATCAATTTCTTCTTTCATCAATGTAGGCTGTTTGTAAGTTTCTAGAAACTTGTCCATTTTCTCTAAATTGTCATTCTTGTTGGCATATAATTTTTCAAAGTATCCTCTTATGATACTCTTTATTTCTATGTCTTTATTTCTATGGGGTCAATAGCGATATCCCCTTGCTCATTCTTTATTTGGTGTATTTGCATCTGTTCTCTCTTTTTCTTTGTTAGTCTGGCAAAGAGTTTTTCAATTTTATTGCTATTCTCGAAAAACCAGCTTTTGGTTTTGTTTATTGTTTCTAGTGTTTTTTATTCTGTATTTCATTTAGTTCTGCTCGAATCTTTGTTATTTCCTTCTTTCTACTTACTTTTGGTTTAGTTTGTTGTTGTTTTTCCAATTCCTCCAAGTGTGCAGTTAGGTCTTCAATTTCAACTCTTTCTTCTTTTTTAATATATGTATTTATGGCTATGAACTTCCCTCTCAGGACTAGTTTCGCTGCATCCCATAGGTTATGATGTGTTTTGTTGTCGTTTTCATTAGTTTCAAAGTAGTTACTGATTTCTTTTGAGATTTCCCCCTTGACCCACTGTTTGTCTCAGAGTGTGTTGTTTAACTTCCATATCCTTGTGCCTAACCTGGTTCTCTGGCCCTTAGTGATTTCCAATTTCATTGCATTGTGGTCAGAAAAATTACTTTGTATAATCCCAATCTTTCTGAATTCATTAAGAGTTGTTCTATGGCCTAGCATGTGGTCTATCTTAGAGTATGATCCATGTGCATTTGAGAAGAATGTAAATCCTGCTGTATTTGGGTGTAGTGTTCCGTACATGTCTATTAAGTCCAGGTCCTCTAAGGTATTGTTGAGGTCCTTTGTTTCTTTATTGATTCTCTGTCTAGATGTTCTGTCTAATGATGATAATGGTGTATTAAAGTCCCCCGCTATAATTATAGAGGCATTTATTTCTCCACTTAGTGTTTCCAGAGTTTGCCTCATGTATTTTGAGGCATCCCGATTAGGTGCATAAATGTTTGTGATTGTTCTCTCTTCTTGAGAGGTTACCCATTGTACTAATATATAGTGTCCATCTTTGTCTCTTACAATAGTTTTGCATTTAAAGCCTATTTTGTCTGATATTAGAATAGCTACTCCTGCCCTTTTTTGGCTATTGTTAGCTTGTAAAATTGTTTTCCAGCCATTCACTTTCAGCTTCCTTGAATCCCTGTGTCAAAGTTTGGTTTCTTGTAGACAGCATATAGATGGATCATATTCCCTTATCCATTCTGCCAATCTGTGTCTCTTGATTGGTGAATTCAATCCATTAACATTCAGTGTTATTACTCGCAATGAATTTCTTATTTCAGCCATTTTTTCTTTGGGTTAATTTATGTCATATTTTGTTTTGTTTCTGTTTTTGTCTTTTTAGTTGTTTTTAAACTCTCCTCCAACTCTCTCTCCCATGTTTTTTCCTTTCTACTTGTAAAACTTCCTTTAGTATTTCTTGAAGTGCAGGTTTCTTATTGACAAACTCTCTTAATTTCTGTTTATCTGTGAATATTTTGAACTCTCCATCATTTTTGAATGTCAGTTTTGCTGGACAG
>JAQZBX010036422.1:0-23449 GCA_029593785.1 Cabassous unicinctus
GAGGGAGGAAATAAATTAATACAAACTTGCCAGTTAATGGTATATTGGACTAATTTTCCATTTATCAGAAGTTCCTTATTGAACAGTGTTTCTATCACATGCTGATTAGATAATTTAATACCCAAGAAGTATTGTATGTATCTATTGTATAGGAAAGAAACATGATCATTTGTACTTTTTAATACTCAGTTTATTGATATTATAAACCATTAAATAATATGATCTTATAAACCATTTAAAATTTTAATCATTGACATTGAAACAAGTAAAAATCTATTTCATAGTTATTAAATCATGTTTCCCAAATAATTGCCCAAAACAAAAATTGTCAGATTTTCTTAAAGTTTCTAAAACAATTTTTTCTAAAAAGCCAAAACATAAATGATTATAAAACAATTATAAAATGCAATTATTTGTCATACTTGCAACATATTATACTGTGATTGAAAATTTGTTCCTCCAGTTTCTTTATAGTTATTTTTCTTTATTTTTTTCTGTCTTTTTAAGTTTAATATTCTTACAAATCCAAAATAAACCATAATCACAAGTTGTAAGAAGAATAATTCCTCCCTTTCTAATTCCCATCCTAATCCCCAGAAATTGTGAATATATTACGTTACGTGGGAAAGGGGAATTAAGGTTGCAAGTGGCATTAAAGTTACTATTCAGTTATTTGCTAACCCAGTTATTTGAGTGGGCCAAATGTAATCACAGGAATCTTTAAAGCAGAAAGAAGGAGGCAAATGAGAAAGTCAGAGTGATGCAATGTGAGAAGAACATATCCTAATACTGCTGGCTTGAAGATGGAGGAAGGAGGTCATAAATCAAAGAATGAGAGTGCCTCTAGATTTAAAAAAGCAGGGAAACTAATTCTCCTCTATCTTCTCCAGAAGACACACTAATTTTAGCCCAACGAGGCCCACATTGAAATTGTATGTAATCTTTAGAACTATTAAATAATAAATTTGCATTCTTTTAAGCCACTAAATTCATGGCAATTTTTTACAGCAACCACAGAAAACAAATATACCACACTAGTCAATAACTACCAGCTGAGTTGTTCAAGACATGGGAGTTGGTTTTGACTTTTAAGGCTTAAAACATTTTCTTTATTTGAATTTTCCTGCCCCGTTAATAAATTTCAAAGTCATTTGAAGCTCTGATTAGAAGAATATTTGATTACATGCAGGCCTAGGTCATTTTTTCCAAAATGAAGCTTGTTTGTAAGTCGTTTATATATAGATATGTATACAACAATAAATATAATTTTATAATTTAGATCTCATTTGTAATGATGTAACTTTAATTCATTGGTCAGGTTATTTCACTGTAATTCCATTTTTTCTCAATAAACATTTAGATCTATTAATATGACATCAAGTAAATATTCATTTAATTCAAACTACAGCTCCATTATCAAAACTTTTTCCCCTTCTCAGAGATTACATCTGGGAATAAGGGAAATTTTATAGTCATTATTGGTTTGGGATGAGAGAGACCTTCTGGTATCATGTTGCTATTGCTACAGCTTCATTTCATCTTTAGTTGATGGATATCCACTAAATTTCTAAGTTTTTTTCGTCCTGTTCATATATAACATTCTAGTGTCTACTTCTGTAGTTTAGGGCTAGTTAATGATATGTTCTCAAGACTATACCTTAGTGATTCTGGCTTGCTCTCTCCCAAGAACTTCAGATCCCCTACACATACACACACCCCTATGATTTGGCAGTGATTCACATTCAGTTGCTGGACCTGGGAGTGGATCCAGATTTTTTGGGTCCAGAAGCTTGTGCAATTTAAGGGACTCCTTTTAAGGGAAAGAATAAAATAATTTTGAAAACAAAATTAGGTATTGTGCCTTTAAATGTACCCATACAGTGAGGGACCTTTAAGTTTCAGCCTCACTAGCTTCATTGTAAATCCACCTCTGCCAGGACAAATTACATCACCTAGCACATTCACAGTTCAAAATCACTTTACTCCAACACAGCCTGTATATTATCTTATCTGATAAATTAAACAATCAGACTCTCAGCTACCATCTTCAGGCCCCATTATGACCAGAGGAACTTCTGGATCTTTTCCACATCATGTCCTGGTTGTAGGGTCCTAGGAGTACTGCCATAAGTTCCTCTGTCTGGCTAACTCATGACACTGCTGAACTATTTCCTCTACTTTGGGTGTTATTCTCATCCAAGATTTTAAAAGGGAGAAGGGAAAATTTCCTTTTCCTGTAAGCTTTCTCTCTGACCTATCTAGCCACCACCATCTCCAGGATTATGACCCAGAGAAGAGGAAGGAGTCACACACACACACCCACTTAAGAAATTATCAGTCCTTCTTCCAAATATTTACCAAGCATGGCATGGACAGAACATCCATTTTTACTGTGATAGAAGCTTTCCTTTTTTAAAATATCTCTTCCTTTTCTTTCTCAGTGTGGTGATGATCCTGCTCCTGTCCCTGTTTGTCATAAAGGTGATGGGAGTAAGAAAGGGATCTTGGTCTCTATCCTAATTTTGGAAAAAGTAACAAGAGGTATTGCAAAAACATCTCCCTCATTCTATATTTGGAGAATGGAGGCTGCAAAAAGCAGACATAAAATGATAGGGATTCAGAATCAATGGAGGGTATTTTATTTCATTTTAATATGTGATAAACTTGCAGATAGAGAGAGTGAGGACATATGCCATAATGAAATAGTGATCAACAACACAAGAACAAGAAAGAATAATTAAAGTAATATACCAGAGGAAATTGGATCAAGAAAATAGGTAACTAAAGCAGTCTCTTACAGAAAATAAGCCACCTTTTCCTTTGGTGGGTGGAGAGGGGCCAGTGGAGGGGTAGAAAATTGAGATTTCAAGATCGATGGGCTATGTTTTCTCTTTCCCTTCTAAAGTATTATCTACTGAGCAGGTACATTGATCTTCAGTGAAAAAGTCCATTAACTGTGTTTTCGTTGTAAAAACCCAAAAATATAAAAATTGATTGGGAAAATATATGTTACATTTTCCAGGTTTTGGCATTTTTTAAAGTTGCAATATAAGGAATGGAAGACAAGAGAGAATTACCTTACTTGTACTGTTTTAAGAATAAGGCAAATTTCATCTATTTCCTCAAATTCCACAACCCAACAGCTTAGTGTTGTTTTGGGCTAGAAGGGAAAATTGAATGGCCTTCCCAGTTCAAAAAGATTACAGTTAAATAAGTCTCATTTCATCAGCACTTTTGAGTTCTCAAATGACACTGTAATTTATCTGAAGGCCCAGGGGAGAGATAAGCATACTTTGATTGCTCTTGGATGCTTCAAGAGAAATTTCAGGGTTAGAAATTTCAAGGCTACCTGTAGCCTGGAATTATCTCACCCTAACTGAATTCTTCCTACCCCCCAGAAAAGACTAGAAAAAAATGAGGACAGGAGATAAGGAAGAATGTGAGGATTCTTGGAAAGTTGCCTTTTTCATAGGTGAGCTACAGATTATATTTTAGGCTCTTGACAAACTCAGAGTGTGACTCATTGAATGACTACCTCCTTACCTACACCATGGACCACCATGGAACTCATCCAAGGAGATGAATCTGGAATAAAGACAATATTTTTTTAAATCATGCAATGTATCTTCTCCAACCACAACAGAATAAAGCTAGATATCAACAACAGAGGGAGAAACAAAAAATTCACAAATATGTGGAAATTAAACTACATATTCTTAAACAACTAATAGGTTAAAGAGGAAATCACAAATGAAATTAAGAAATATCTTGAAGTGAATAAAAATGAAAATACAGCATACAAAAACTTATGGGAGGCAGCAAAGGCAGTGCTGCCTTTGCAAAGGCAAATGTATAGCTCTATATGCTTACATTATAAAAATAAAAAAGACTTCAAATCAGAGACCCATTCTCAAAACTGGAAGAACTAGAAAAAGAAGAGCAAACTAAACCCAAACTAAATAGAAGGACAGAAATAGCAAAGATTTGAGTGGAGATAAATGAAATATAGAACAGAAAAACACAAGAGAGAATCAACAAAATCAACAGTTGATTGTTTAAAATTTTTTAAAAAATTGACAAAACTTTAGGTAGAATTACAAAGAAAAACAAAGGATACAAATAAGGAAAACCAGAAATGAAAGGGGACTTTACTATTGACTCTGCTGAAATAAAGATGTCAATAAGAGGTTGGGGGCAAGGTGACTTCGGTTTAAGTGGACACTCACCATCTCTCTTGCAAAAGACAGCTGATTGGGGACAGGATTCTGCCCCAGTGAACTGTTCTGGGAGCGCACTGAGCAGGAGTCTTTGGGGCATTGATCTGGAGGGAGCTGGACAGGAAGATAGATTGCTCAAGATAAAACCATGAGTTTTAAGCCCTATATGCTTCAAAATCATGATTAGCTAAGCCCCACCCTCAGGACAAAGGGCCAGGGTGAGCCCCGACTCCTGCCAGCCACCCAGCAAGAGGGAGCATTCTCCGAGAGTGGGAGGGTTCTAGCAAGGGGCGGAGACGGGTTTCCTTTCTGTGGGTTTGGTTGCCTGGGCTCCCTTTGAGCTTTGGGGATCACACCAGCCAGCTTAAAGTGGCACCAGGCCGAGGGGAGAAGAGGTTCTGCTGAGGAAGCCTGATTTACCTAACTGTCCTGGAATACAGAGGCTTGGCCTGAGAGAGGGCAGAGTCATCCAATTTATTTATTTTTTTATTTTATTTTATTTTATTTTTTCCTACTTCACTTTTCTTTTATTTGAAACCACATGACAAAATTTCAATTATACAAGATTTCAGCATTATAAGGAAAATATTCTAACATGAAATGGAAACATGATAACTGATAATCAGAATGTAAAAGTCATTTGCTAAAAAGCTTAAAACCTAAATTTTTTGCAAGTGAAAAAACGTTAATTTTTAAATTTTAATATAAATCTGCATGTGTTTTATTTATTTATTTATTATTTTTTTTTACTGTGGGTAAAAATCAAATTTTTCACAATATTTAATAGTTCCACGCTGAGGACTTTCAGAATTTCAACTCCCCTAAGGGAGTCAGGCAGTGGAAAATGCTTAATAAGTTTCTTAGAGCTTATTTGGGGTCCCCTGGAAGGAGGGGATTGTCTAGAAGAGGCTTGAAAATCATTTCCGTACAGTGAACTCAGTCATCAGGGTCCCATTTGAATTTCAAAAGGGAACTCAACCTGACCAGGAGAGGGGAGGGGGGAATCTGTTCATACAGCCTGCTGAATCCTACTGCCCTAGGAGAGTAAAACCTTCCTGGGGGAAAGTGACTTAATAGCTTTGTGAAGAGCTAACTGACCCAATTAGAAAGGTAGCTCAGTGGAGGAGTTTCTGCCTTGAATATATGAGGTCCCTAGTTTGATTCCGGCTCCTCTAAGAGGAGTGATCCACCGGGATATTTAACATCCAGCTGATACTTTAGGACAGGGAAAACACAGACATTACTTTGTGTCCATTATTATTCCAAAAAAATCTTTTTAAAAAGGTTATTTGAAAAAAAAATCTAACTTTGTTTACTCTATAAAATCCACCTCAAAACCTGCAGAGAGAGGCCTGCAGAGAGTGTAAGAACAATAAAAAGACAAAAAGAGAGATAAAAACAACATATGAAGTACAAAAACCCAAAGAAAATATGGCTGATATAAGAAATTCTTTGAGAGTAATAACACGGAATGTTAATGGATTAAAGTCACCAGTCAAGAGACACAGATTGGCAAAATGGATAAGGAAATATGACCCATCTATATGTTGTCTACAAGAAACCAACCTTAGAACCAGGGATTCAAGGAGGCTGAAAGTGAATGGCTGGAAAACAATTTTACAAGCCAACAACAACCAAAAAATGGCAAATATCTATATCAGACAAAATAGACTTTAAATGCAAAACTATTGTAAGAGACAAAGACGGACACTATATATTAGTAAGAGGAATAATCACTCAAGAAGAAAGAGCAATCATAAACATTTATGCACCTAATCAGGACACCTCAAAATACATGAGGCAAACACTGGAAAGACTAAGTGGAGATATAGATGCCTCTACAATTGTAGTGGGGGACTTTAATACACCATTACCACTGTTAGACCGAACATCTCGACAGAGAATAAATAAAGAAACAAAGACTCTGAATAATACATTAGAGGATCTGGACCTTATAGACATATAAAAAACACTATACCCAAATACAGTGGGATATACATTCTTCTCAATTGCACATCGATCATACTCCAAAATAGACCACATACTAGGCCACAGAACAGTTCTCAATGAATTCAGAAAGATAGAGATTATGCAAAGTAATTTCTCCAACCACAGTGGAATGAAATTGGAAATCATTAAGGGTCAGAGAAACAGATTAGGCACAAAGATACGGAAGTTAAACAACACACTCTTAGACAAACAGTGGATCAGGGAGGAAATTTCAAAAGAAATTAGTAACTACCTTGAAACGAATGAAAATGACAACAAAACATATCAAAACCTATGGTATGCAGCGAAAGCTGTACTGAGAGGGAAATTCATAGCCATAAATGCATATACCAAAAAAGAGGAAAGAGCTAAAATTGAAGCCCTAAATGCACACCTGGAGAAATTGGAAAAACAACAACAAACTAACCCCAAAGGAAGTAGAAAGAAGGAAATAACAAAGATTAGAGCAGAGCTAAATGAAATAGAAGATAAGAAAGCACTAGAGAAAAAAAAACTAAACCAAAAGCTGGTTCTTTGAGAAGATGAATACATTTGACAAACCCTTAGACAGACTAACAAAGAAAAAGACAGAGCAGATGCAAATACACAAAATAAGAAATGAGGAAGGGGATATCACCACTGACCCCACAGAAATAAAGAGTATCATAAGTGGATACTTTGAAAAATTATATGCCAACAAGAATGCTAATTTAGAGGAAATGTACAAATTCCTAGAAACTCACAAGTAGCCTACATTGATGAAAGAAGAAATTGATGAACTTAACAGTCCAATTACAAGTAAAGAGATAGACTAAGTCATCAAAAACCTCCCAAAAAATAAGAGCCCAAGACCAGATGGCTTCACAGGTGAATTCTACCAATCATTTTGGGAAGAGCTAACACCAATCCTGCTTAAGCTCTTCCAAAAAATACAAGTAGAAGGAACATTACCTAACTCATTCTATGATGCCAATATTACCCTAATACCAAAGCCAAACAAAGATGCCAAAAGAAAGGAAAATTACAGCCCAACCTCTCTAATGAACCTAGATGCTAAAATCTTCAACAAAATACTTGCTAATCACGTTCAACAACATATCAAACGAATTATACACCATGACCAAGTGAGTTTCGTCCCGGGTATGCAAGGATGGTTCAACATGAAAAAAATCAATCAAGGTAACACACCACATAAACAGATTGAAAGAAAAAAAATCACATGATCATCTCTATAGATGCAGAAAAAACATTCGACAAAATACAGCACTCTTTCCTGATTTAAAAAACTGCAAAAGATAGGAATAGAAGGAAACTTTCTGAACATGATAAACGGTATATATGAAAAACCCACAGCCAACCTCATCTTCAATGGTGAAATCCTGAAAGCTTTCCCTCTAAGATTGGGAACAAGACAAGGATGCCCACTATCACCACTCCTGTTTAACATTGTCTTAGAAGTACTTGTTTGAGCACTGAGGCAAGAAAAAGATATAAAAGGCATCTAAATAGGAAAGAAAGAAGTAAAAATTTCACTATTTGCAGATACATGATCCTACACATAGAAAGCTCTGAGAAATCTACAAGACTTCTAGAACTTATAAACGAGTTCAGTAATGTCACAGGCTATAAGGTCATTTCTGTACACTAAGAATGAGCAGTCTGAGGAGGAAATCAAGGGAAAAATACCATTTACAATAGTAACTACAAGAATCAAATACCTAGGAATATTTTTAACTAAAGATATAAAGGACTTATATACATAAAACTACACAACACTGTTAAAGGAAATCAAAGAAGACTTAAATAATGGAAGCCTATTCTCTGTTCATGGATAGGAAGACTATACATCATCAAGATGTCTATCCTACCCAAACCAATCTACAGATTTAATGCAATCCCAATAAAAATCAACACAGCATTTTTTAATGAATTGGAAAAACTAACTACAAAATTTATTTGGAAGGGTAAGAAGCACCAAATCGCCAAAGACATATTGAAAAAGAAAAGTGAAATTGGAGGTATCACACTACCTGACTTTAAAACATACTACAAAGTTACAGTGGTCAAAACTGCATGGTATTGGCACAAGGATAGACATACTGACCAATAGAACTGATCTGAGAGTTCCAATATAGATCCTCATATATACAGTCATCTGATATTCAACTAGGCAACTCAGTTGGGAAAGAATGGCCTCTTCAACCAGTGGTACTTGGAGAACTCGATATCCACATCCAAAAGAATGAGAGAGGAATACCATCTCACACCTTATACAAAAATCAACTCAAGATGGATCAAAGATCTAAATATAAGAGCCAAGACCATAAAGACCTTGGAAGATAATGTAGGGAAGCATCTACAGGACCTTGTAACAGGAAATGGCTTCACGAGCAGCAAAAGAAAAAATAGATAAATGGGATCTCCTCAAAATAAAAAACTTGCACCTCAAAGGATGTTATCGAAAAAGTAAAAAGGCAGCCTACCCAATGGGAGAAAATACTTGGCAACCATATATCTGATAGGAGCCTAATATCCTGCATATATAAAGAAATCCTACATCTTGAAAATAAAAAGGCAAACAACCCATTCAAAAAATGGGCAAGCGATCTGAAAAGATCCAAGGAAGAAATACAAATGTCTAAAAAGCACATGAAAAGATGTTCAACATCGCTGGCTATTTGGGAAATGCAAATCAAGATTACAATGAGATACCATTTTACACCCATTAGAATGGTGGCTATTGAAAAACAGCACACTATAAGTGTTGGAGAAGATATGGAGGAATGGAAACCCTCACCCACTGCTGGTGGGAAAGTAGAATGGTCCAGCCACTGTGGAGGAAAGCTTGGCAGTTCCTCAAAAAACTAACTAAAGAACTTCCATATGATCCAGTGATTCCACTGTGGGGTATATACCCAGAAGAATTGAAAGCAAAGACATGAACAGATATATGCACATCAATGTTCATATCAGCATTGTTCATTATTGCCAAAAGTTGGAATCAACCCAGGTGCCCATCAACAGATGAATGGATAAACAAAATGTGGTATATACATACAATGGAATATTACTCAGTTGTAAGAAGGAATAAGGTGATAACACATGGGATAACATGGATGAATCTTGAAGACCTTTTGTTGAGTGAAGCAAGCCAGGCATTGAAGAATGAACAGTACATGACCTCATTGATATGAATTAAGGAAATTGAGCAGTCTCAGAGAGCTATTGTCTGGAAGATAGGTTTACAATATATAGAAAGATAAGAGAAGGTTGTGAGCCATCACCCTTATGGATGTCATCTATGGTAAGTTGTTAGAGTGTAGCTGCATATTGAAGAGATAGGACAGGAGGATAGTGATAATATGGGTTGGGTGGTGCAGGGTTGACAGGTGGGTAGATTGGGAAGGGTGGATTATAAGGTCCAGGGTACTGGGGCGAGGGCTGGGAGAGGGACCAGGTGAAAACTGGGGATTTGCAGGTATGAGGTTGAAAGTTAAAGTTGAGAATGATCTTATGCAATATGACAAGGAAGGGTTACTGGTTTAGGGAGTTGGTTGGGGGAACATTTGGGCCAGGGCGCACCTGAAGCAGGCTTCTAGGGAGTGTATGAGTGTTCATTCTGTCATAATATGTTGTATCAGTGGGTGGAGACCCACATAATGAGCAGGAAGGAGTTGGACTCCCATCCTTGGGAGGACCAATTTGTTCAGAAATAGACATGCAGGAGTCTCTAGAGGAATTGAATAGATCGAACAGGAGGTATTTAGTGGTTAGGGGAAATGTTCTGCATTACCTTACAGTGATGGACACAGGACATGGTAAATATCATCAAAATTTATAAAAGTGTACTGTCTAAAGTGTAAACCAGAGTGTAATCCATTGACAATGTTTAGTAGTCATGTTTCACTATTTGTATAATAGTTATAATAATGCTACCATTCACATAAAAAAGGGTATTAATATGGGGGGAAGGAAGGGGGATGATATTGGGTATATGAGAGTCTCCTGTATTCTGTGTGTGACTTTACTGTGACCTAAAATTTCTTTGAAAACAAAATAAAAGTAGTGAGCACTGGGGAATGAGAGGGGGAAGGTGCCACAGTAGAGACTGGACACCAGATATTGCAGTGATGAAAGGCAAAATGTCAAAAAAAAATTTTTTTTTATTTTTCAATTTTTTAATATCCCAATGTTTTAATTTTTTTTATTTTTAGTTTTATTTTTAATTTTTACATGCTTTATCTCTTACAATTAATCTTATCATTACTATTTCATTTTCTTATTAATTATGTTTGGCTATTGAAGTGGCTTCATCTTTGAAGAAGCTTTGGATCACAGAACGGTTACAACTGAGGTGGTGGAGAATCATTGGTGTGGGGTGTCATTGATAGGTGTTGCATGGGAAGAAGTTCACCTAAGCATACATATAAGGTATATAAAAATGTTCAAATGTTCACGGGACATTGTCACAGTGGGTGGAGAATCACTCAATAAATGAGAGAATATTGAATTCCCACCCTGGAGAGCTCTGCCACATTCTCTAAGGGAGCAGCAACAGTCCTCCAAGTGCAGAGGCAGAGACTGGCAAAGGAAGATGATCCACTGATGGGCCCTTGATACTGATGACTAGCCTTTTGATTCTTTGCTCTTGAATTTGAAACTTTGCCTATTGTTATGGGGTGCCTAAGTGTTGCCTTCTGAGAGCCTCCTTGTTGCTCAAATGTGGCCTCCCTCTAAGCCAAAATCAGCATATGTATGTATTACCTTCTTCCCAGCAAGGAACATGACTCCTGGGGATGAACCTCCCTGGCACTGAGGGATTGCTACCAAGCACCAACTGGCAATGTGACTGGAAAAAGACCTTGAATAAAAGTGGGAAAAGGTAAAGACAAATGAGTTTATATGGCTAAGAGAGTTCATAGTGAGTTGGGAGGTCATCCCAGAGGTAACACTTACACACATCTCAGTAGGATCTCATAGACTTCCAAAGTAGATACCACCCTAAATAAGCTCCTGAGGGCTCTGCAGACACCCAGGTCCTATAGAGGGCGGATAGCTTTGGAGTTTGGTGCCTTGCCATTGGACCCTACTTTGGAGTTTGTGCTCTTGAGAGTGACAGAGTTGGACGCAATTATGTCTTCCCTACACATGGCTCATCTGTCCCTTCTATTCAAACCTATACTTGGTGGTGGAGTTTGTAGGTGTACGTCCAGAGGCTTGAGTCTTTGGGCTGGCCATGCGCCAGCTGGGCCTGGAATCTCGGTGGAGCTGCAAATTCTACTCTACATTGGACTCACCCAGGACAACTGGCTGGGAGATAATGATGAACAACAGCCATGCTAGGGAATGGAGAGTTTGCAGCTGCAGGCAGAGTAGTCCCATCCACCTTCCCCATGGGATATAAGCCTCCCTCTCAATTGGAGGTGCAGTGAACATTACCATCCCAGACTCCTCAGGATTGGGGGAAGAGCTATGGACCAGAGTGGAATTATTAGTATTCTACTATAGACATATTGTGATTCAAGCAATGGAAGAAATTACAACACTGATGTGGAGCCAGTGGCCACCAGCTCAGGGGGCAGGGAGAGGGAAAATCATTTGTAATACACTGGCTTTTTTGGGACTTGGGAATTGTCCTGAGTGACATTGCAACAACAGATATAGGCTATTTTATATCATCACATAACATGCAGAACTGTGTGGGAGAGTGTGGTCTACAATGTGAACTATGGTCTATGGTCCATGCTTAATAGCAAAGCCCTAGGATGTGTTTATCAATTGCAATTAATGTGCTACACTAATGAAGGATGTTTATGTGGGAGGTTGTGGGAGGTGTGGGAGGTGGGCTGTATGGGAATTCCTATATTTTTTGTGTAACATTTATGTAATCTAAGTATCTTTTAAAAATTTTTAAAAAAAAAATTTTTTTAAGCGTAAATGATCCCCATCAAAGTTAAGGAAGCTATGGGGCATGATATTTAATGGTGCAGGCTCTGGAACCAGAGCCCAGGGTCATTGTCTAGATCTGTCACTTATTATCATTTTGACCTAGGCAAATTACTTAACCCTTCTATTTCCTCATCTGTAAAAAGAACCACACCCATTGTTAAAATATCTGAATGGATCAAGGTGTTACCAAGTAGGAGCTTTCAACTGCACAAAATGACTTGGAGGGCAGAGAGGACTAAAAGTGAGCCCTTCCAAAAACCTGATAGGTGCACACTCAAACGAAGAGATAGATGGTCTGAGGAAGAAGGGAAATATATAGGGGCAGAGAGGACTAAAAGTGAGCCCTTCCAGAGACCTGATAGGTGCACACTTAAGCGAAGAGACAAAAGGTCTGAGGAAGAAGACAAAAATATATAGCATATTCAAGAGTTATATTAAGAAAAGAACCATGGTTATGGTTACTGCACATGAATATGACTAATATCAAATAGATAAATTTAATAATTTTTGAGGGCGCTGTTCTGGCAACAAACCACCAGCTGCAAACTTAAGAGACTATCTTATTTCATTGGTAAATTGAAACTTTTATCATTATATATCTTGACTTAAAGGCTGAAATTTTTCAGAAATTATATAGCTCCCCCATCTTTTTTATGCTTAGTATTTCCTGGTAAATATTTAAAATATTTATGTATGTATATGTATGTATGTCTGTATGTAAGTTTATATTAATGTCTATGTATAATTATTTCACTCTAAACCTTGGTTTACTGATATAGATGTGTTTTTTATAAGCATCATACAGTATTATTTTTGTCCTAATTCCAACTTAAAATATTTGTTTTTCTGGACCATTCAATTGATGTTATTAATTACACATTTATTTGGATTTACATAAAAAATCTTGTGTACTTTTTTATTTGCCCTGTTTTCTCTTTCTTTTTTATATTGTCCCTTAGCTTCTTTGTGTTTGAATAAATAGTGTTTGCTCATTTTTTAAAAATGCCAATAAAAGTATACAATAAACAACTGTATTACAATAAGTAGACAACTTGGATGAAATGGAAAAATTCTTAGAACAACACAAACTACCATCATTTACTCAAGAAGAAACAGAAGATCTCAACAAATCAGTTACTAGTTAAGAGACTGAATCAATAATCAAACACTTCCCCCCAAAAAAGAAAGCCTAGGACCAGATAGCTTCACAAGGGAATTCTAACAAACATGGCAAGTAGACTTCATTCTAATTCTGCTCACCCTTTTCCAAAAAATGGAAGAGGAGGGAATACTCCCTAATTTATTCTATGAGACCAACATCACCTTCAGTCAAAACTAGATAAAGATAGGGAAAGAAAAGAAAACTATAGTCTAATTATTCTTGTGAATATAGATGCAAGTATCCTCAACAAATTACTAGCAAACCAAACCCAACAACATTTTAAAAGAATCATACATCATGATCAAGTATGATTGTGGGATTTATCCCTGGTATGCAAGTGTGGCTCAACATAAGAAAATATATTAATGTAATACACCAAATTAATACTGTGAAAGAAAAAAAAAACACATGGTCATATCAGTTGATGCAGAAAAGGCATTTGACAAAACTCAGCACCTTGACTTGATAAAAACAGAACATTGGGAATAGAGAGAAATTTCCTCAATATGATGAAAGGCATATATGAAAAACTCACAGTTAACAAATTACCTCACAGTGAAAGACTGAAAGCTTTCCCTCTAAGATCAGGAACAAGACAAGGATGCACACCATCACCACTGTTATTCAACATTGTACAGGAAAAGTTCTTAGCAGAGCAATTAGGCAAGAAAAAAAGTAAATGCCATCCAAATTGTTAAAGAAGAAGTTAAATCTTTTCCTATTTGCAGATGTCATTATCCTATATATAAACAATCCAGAAAAAAGCACAAAAATATCTCTTAAACCTAAAAAATGAATTCAACAAATTGACAGGGTATAAGAACAATTATGAAACATCAGTAGTGTTTCTATACATAAACCATGAAAAATCAAAGAATAAATCAGGACAAAATTTCAATTTATAATAACAAGTAAAATAAATAAATATCTAGGAATAAATCTAACCAAGTATATGAATAACTTGTACACAAAAAACTATAAAATATTACTAAAAGAAATTAAAGAAGACTTAAATAAATGGAAGGACATTCCATGCTCATGCATTGGAGGACTAAAAATCTTTAAGATGTTAAATCTACCCAAAGAAATTTATAGGTTCAATGTAATCCCAATCAAATTTCCAGCTAACTTTCTTTGAAGAAATGGAAAAGTCAATCACCAAATTTATATGAAAAGGTAAGGGTCTCCAAATAAACGAAGCCATCTTAAAAACGGAAGAACAAAGTTGGGGGACCAACAAAGACATAGCAAATTAAACAGCATGGTAATGGCACAAAGACATTTAGACCAATGGAAGCAAATTGAAAGCTCAGAAATCAACCCTCACATTTGTAATCAACTGATTTTCCTAAGGGGGTACAGACCACTCTATTGGGAAAGAACAGTCTCTTCGACACATTATGTTGGGAAAACTGGATGTCCATTTGCACAAAAAAATAAAATAAAATAAAAAAGAGGAACCTTACCTTGCACCATATACAAAAATCAACTCAAAATGTATCAAAGACCTAAATATAAGAATCAGAACTATCAAACTTCTAGACAAAAATGTAGGGAACCATCTTCAGGACCTTGTATTAGGCAACGGTTTCTAAGACTTTACAAAGCACATGCAACAAAAGAAAAAATAAATAAATGGTACCTCACCAAAATTAAAAAAGAAATTGTGCCTCAAAGCAATTTACCATGTAAGTAAAGTGACAAACTACACAATGGGAGAAAATATTTGTAAACCACATATCTGATAAAGGTTTAATATCTAGAATATTAAAAGATACCCTTTAACTTATCAACAATCAGACAAACAATTAAATTTAAAAATGGGCGAATGACTTGAATAGACATGTCGCCAAAGAAGATATACAAATGGCCAGAAATCACATGAAAAGATGCTCAAAATCATTAGCCATCAGAAAAATGAAAAAACCACAATGAGAAATCATTCCATACACATTAGAATGGCTGTTTTTTTAAAAATGGGAAATTACAAGTATTGGACAAGATACAGAGAAAAGGGAACACTCATTCATTGCTGGTGTCAATGTAAAATGGTGCAGCCACTGTGGTAGACATATTGGCAGTTCCTCAGAAATTTAAGTATAGAATTACCACATAACCCAGCAACCCCACTACTAGGTAACTATCCAAAAGAAATAAAAGCAGTAACCTGAGCAAATATTTGCACACTGCTGTTTATAGCAGCATTATTCACAATTGCCAAAAGATGGAAACAACACAAGTGTCCATTAACTGAGTAAAGTATGAGCACAATGTTATGAATACATACAATGGAACATTATTCAGCAGTTAAAAGGAATCATGTTCTGATACATGCAACAACATGGATGAATGTTGAAGACATCATGTTAAGCGAATTAAGCCAGACACAAAAGGACAAATAAAGTCTGATCTTACTGATAGGAAATAATTAGAATAGGCAAACTCATAGATTCCAAATCTTGAATATAGGCTACAAGGAGGTGAAATGGGAATCATGAATGGAAAATTAAGGCTTAAAATGTACAGGGTTCCTATTTGGAAGGATGGAAAATTTTCTGGTATTGGATGGCGGTGATGGTAGCACAGCTTTGTGAATCTAATTAACAGCACTGAAACATACATCTGAGTGTGGTTAAAAAGGGACATATTTGGTTGTATATATGGTAACAGAAAAGTAAATTTTAAAAAATCCATGGAACTGCACTATACAAACAGTGAACCCTAAGTTACACCAGTACTATAGTTAATAGTACAATTTTAAAATGTGCTTTTATCAATTGTAACAAATGTTTCATACCAATGCAAGTTGTTAATAATAAGGTAGGATATGGGAGACCTGTATTTTATAAATGATTATTTTTTTAACCCGTAACTTCTCTAACAAATGAGAAAACATGTGTTTATCACAGTGTTGGTCTGGGAACTCAGTAAATATTAAGCTAATAAAAGTGCTTCTATGTAGTTGGAAGTAGCTTTATATTCCAGCTCACAGGTTATTAATTTTAGGCATTAAAAACCTGAAATAAGATATTAGTGTTTACTACTATGTAACAGTGCTGATTCAATTTAAAATCCAACCATAACTGAAAATGTTATCAATTATGATGATATTTCTTGCATTATAGGCACCAATTGAAACACCAGTAATTATTTTCAATAATTGGCTTTTCAGTTATTTGATATACAATTTTATACTACATTACAAATTTTATCAATTATTTTACTTTGCAATATGACCAGTAAATGAAACTGCTATTTATAAGAATGGCTAAATGCCACAGGAGAGTTTTTATGCTATTATCTTCTTTATCCATAAAATCACTATAGAAACTAATAGGAAAGATTTCAAATATTTTAATAAATTTTTATGGTCAATAAAATTACCAATACACTTTAGGAGAATAAAATTTATTCATACTCTAAAATATTATTTGGACTTTTAGTCTGCTTTCTACCAGTCTTACCAGAACTAATCTCAAGAAAAACAAATTGTTTGGAATCTCTTCTCTTTGCATATGACCTAATGAATTAATATTAGTGCAAATGCATGCAAGGAAATGAAGAAATTGCATAGTTAAATCTGGGCCATTAAAATAGTACTGGTCTTTCTTCTCAACATTCAAATATAATCCATTCCATATATGAGTCTTGAAAATATTAAAAAAGTAAATAACAATAAAAATTTAGGTATTTATCAGAGAGTAGATAAGTTATGAAGTGGGGCTAATTTTTTTTTTAAATCATAATAATTAATCATCACTATGTAAAAAATGGCTTGCTCCAAAAAAATTGCAAAATCATATGGAAAGTGAGAACAAAAATTAGACAGAGATTAACATGGAGATAAATGAAATATAGATTAGAAAAACAAAAGAGTTTATCAATGAAACCAAGAATTAGTTCTTTGAAAATATTAATAAAATTGACAAACCATTAGCCAAACTGACAAAGAAAAAAAGAGAGAGGATGCAACTAACAAAAATCAGAAATGAAAGGGGAGAACATTACTACAAAATCACAGAAATAAAAAAGAGTTATAATAGGATAGCCTGCATCACCCTAACACCAAAACCATACAAAGATACCAAAGAATAAAAATTAAATCCCTTATGAATATAGATGAAAAATTCCTAAAAAAAATACTACCAAACTGAATCTAATAGCATATTAAAAGCATTATAATTCTTTTTGGTTCAACATAAAAATATCAATTAACATAATATACCTAATTAAAAGAGTGAAAGAAAAATAACAAGATAATCTCAATTAATGTAGAAAAGTCATTTGACAAAATTCAGCACCACTTCTTGATAAAATCACTCAGAATATAAAGGAAAAATACTCAACATTAACGAAAATATATGAAAAACCCATAGCTAACATTATACTCATTGGTGAAGGGCTAAAATCTTCCTCCCACTAAAATCAGGAACAAGACAAAATGCCCACCGTCACCACTGTTATTCAACATTGTTCTAGAAGTTCTAGCCAGAGCAAATACACAAGAAAAATAAATACAAGGCATCCAAATTAGGAAGAAAAAATAAATAAATAAAACTTTCTGTATTTGCAGATGACATAATCCTTTAAGTAGAAAATCCTGAAAACTATTAGAGCTAGTAAACAAATTTAATAAAGAGCAATACAAAAATCAGTAATGTTTCTGTTTACTAGTCATGTGTAATCTGAAGAGGAAATCAGGAAAAAATTCCATTTACATTTGGTGTATTTTCCCCCCAACCCACCCTATTATTATTATTATTTCAATATATTTTTATTATAGAAGTTTTGAACTTACAAAACAATCAAGCACATGTGTAGAATTCCCATACAACACCTCTTCTTTAACACACCACACTACAGTGGAATAGTTGTTACAGATTATGAGATAATATCATCAGACTATTACCACCAACCATGGTCCATAGCATACATTTGGCACACTTTCTCCATACTCCCCCATTATTAACACAGTACATCTTTGGCATTGATGCAAGAATATTACAAAATTGCTATTAATCACTGCAGTTAGTAGTAATATTTTGATAATATTCATTCATAATTTGTAACAAATGTTTCACCAATGCAAGGTGTTTGTGATGGGGTGATGTATGGGAACGTTGTATGATGTTATGCATGTTTGTTTTGTAAGTTCACAACTTTTACTGTACACTTATTGTTTATGTATGCTCATGTATGAATGATATATTTCAATAAACTTTTTTTAAAATTCTGGTTACATTAACAACTAAAAGAATCAAACATCTAGGAATGAATTTAATCAAGGATGAAAATGACTCATACATGGGAAACTATAAAACCTTGCTTATAGAAATCAAAGAAGACCTAATTGAATGGAAAGACATTGTGTTCATGGATTGGAAACCTATATATTGTTAAGATGTCCATCCTACCCAAAGTGATTTGCAGGTTCAATGCAATCCCAAATAAAATTCCAACAACCTTCTTTGCAGAAATGGAACTCTCAATCATCAAATTTATGTGAAAGGGTAAGGGAATCAAATAGCCAAAAGCAACTTGAAAAAAGAATAAAGTTGGAGGACTCACACTTCCTAATTTTACAACTTATTACAAAGCAATGGTAATCAAAACCACATGGTATTGGTACAAGGGCAGATATATAGGCCAATGGAATCTAATTGACAGTTCAGAAATATACCCTTTCATTAATGTCCAATTGATTTTTGACAGAGTGACAAGTCCATTCAATAGAGAAAGAATAGTATCTTCAACAAATGGTGTAGGATAACTGGATATCCATCTGAAAATAATGAACATGAACTTCTACTCCATACCATGTATGAAAATTAACTCAAATGGATCAAAGACCTAAATATAAAACCTAAAACTGTTAATCTCCTTTAAGAAGGATCTTTAGGACTTTGTGATAGACAGTGGTTTCTTAGACTTTAAACCAAAAGCACAAACAACAAAAGAAAAAATAGATATGGGGGATATCATCAATATTAAAACATGTGTATAAAGGGATTTTATCATGAAAATAAAAAGAAACCTAAAAAATGGGAATAAATGTTTGGAAACCACACTTCTGATAAGAGTTTAATAACTAGGATATATAAAGAAATTCAACAACTCAAAAACAAAAAGACAAAAAACAAATTTAAAAGTGGACAAAAAGACATGAATAGATACCTCTCCAAAGAAGATGCACAAGGCGCCAATAAGCGTATGAACGAGGCCCAGCATTATTAGCCATTAGGGAAATGCAAATCAAAACCATACTGAGATACCATTTTGCATTCACTAGAATTTCTACTATTAAAAATAAAAAACAGAAAATAACAAGTTTTGGAGAGATTGTGGAGAAATAGGAACACTCATTCATTGTTGGTGGCAATGTAAAATTATGCAGTCACTGTGGAAAATGGTTTGGTGGTTTCTCAGAAAACTAAGTATAGAATTACCAATAATACACCAATCCCCCTTCTAGGTGTATACTTAAAACATTGAAAGCAGGGTCTCAAACAGATATTTTCACACTAACATATATTGAGGCATTATTCACAATTGACAAAAGATGGCAGGAACCCAAGTATCCTTCAACAGATGAATGGACAAACAAAAGGTGATATGTACATACAATGAAATCTTATTCAGCCATTAAAATGAATGAAGTTCTGATACATGTGGCAACATGGATGAATCTTAAATCCACCCCATTGAATGAAATAATTCATAAACAAAGGGACAAATATTACACAATCTCACTTATATGAAATAATCAGAATATTCAAATTCAGGGAGTGAAAAAGCAGAATTCCAAGAGCCAGGGTACAGAATTTTTGTTTGGGGTGAAGTAAACTTTTTAATAATGGAAATTGCTGTTGGTAACACAACATTGTGAATGTAACTAATAACACTGAATTGCATATTTGAATGTGGTTAAAAGAGGAAATTTTAGGTTGAATATATGATAGAATAAACATTTAAAAAAACATAAAACTGTATAACACAATGAAACTTAATGTAAACTGTGCACTAGTTAAATTTATAATTATAATAATTATGTTTCATCAATTGTAACAAAGCTACCACACTAATGTAATGTGTAATAATAGGGATACTTGCATGTGTGATGGAGGTATTTGTGGACTTTGTACTTTTTGAATGAATTTTTTCTGTAACTCTACTTCTTTAATAATAAAAAAAAAATAATCCCCAAACTCCTACCAAAGAAGATATATTCCAAAATAAAAAATTAATTATTTAGAATACTTTGATTTTAATTACATATGACAATAGCAAAAGTAATTGTGATAATATGTATAAATTGGTCTTAATATGAGTATCTTTTATCTTGTTAATTCACACATACAAGAGAATTTGACCTTATTTAAAATTCATGTTTCAGGTTAATTGCCTAGTGTAAACTTATTAAGTGGTTAGCAATTGATTTATCAATAAAAGTAAAAATAATCAATATACCAAAAGACTGACAAAATTTCCAGAAAGCATTTTATGTGCAATAACTACAAAAATACATGTTCCATGCTTACATATGCCTTATTTCAAATAAACAAAATACTTCTTCCTATGTTTTTCAGTTTGAAAATTCAAAAAGAATTCATGAGGTTGAATTAATCCAAATTTTGTTGAAATAAACAACCTGCAAAAGCTTTTGTAAATATGTAGTCACAAGAGAGCCATCTGGCTCTATGTAATTATGTCCATCTTTCATCCAATTCTGAATTCTAAATGTAAAAGCTGGTCCAGGAATATCACACAGTTTTTTGATATACCCTTGGGGACTGCCAATTCATAAACCAATTAACAGATTTTATTTATATGGATATGCTCCTATCATTATTTGTATTACACATCCAGATAGAGTACGGATTTAGAGATCACAGAATGATTTGCTGCTAGAATGAATTATTTCTAGTGAAGTATTTCAAAGCAACATGAAATAGAAATTAAAACAATGGAGTGTAGGACAAAATGCAGTATATGCTTCACTGTTTTTCAGATAAAACTTTGAAGCAAGTTTTTGCAAGTATAGAGAAAATATGTGGCCATTTATCATACATGATCAAGGAGTTTTGCAAGCTTCCTAGCATTTTATGACCAGATTTGCATTCATTAGTTTATGTTGTCTATATCACCTTTCTTTAGAATTGCACATTTCTGGGGCAGGAAAACAAACTACAACCAAATTTTAATATTACTGCGGTAGCATTATGACCATAAATATTTTGTAGTACAGATTACAAATTCTAACCTTGTATGAATGATGCTGCTAATTGCTATATCACATACCTCTCCTTGTTACAACTCCTTTGTTTTCAGGTTATGTTTTATATCATTTAATTCCAGTTTGATGTTTAGTTCATGTTATTAATTGTTCAGCCAGATCATATTATCACAATCCTTGGGTACCTTAAGAACACGCTTTTACTAATAACTCCTGCTTGATGGCAAACATTTGGTCACCTTTCATAACTTTGGCTTCATATAATAAACATCCTGTTTAGAATGTTTGCACTACTAATTTGGCAAAAGAAAATTATTTTGAAGGTTATATCATACTTATTTGCTTATTTCCTTAGCAATGCCATGGTTAAAAATATAATATCAGTTCATGTACTATAATTGTATTCTTAGGAAAAAAAGGAAAAGTGTGCAAAGATGAATGAATAAAATTATTCATATGTTACTACTCTTTCACATAGGCAAATATTATATAGATAAATTAAAACCAATTTAAATATACAATAAATTAAATGGATAATGAAGTCTAATTAAAATCATGATATTTATTGCCATTGAAAAATAATGATGTTGAGTTAAAAGTGCATAATAAAAAGTATGCTTGGAATGTTTTAATACATATATTGTTTGTTTTAATATATGCATAATTAAACAAATTCATACATTAAATATATGCATGCATAGATGAATGAGCATATATTTTGTATGCATGAACATATATAAACACACATACGTAAGGTAAATGAAGTGAAAAATGGGGACCAAGGTAAAAGCATTTTCAGTGAGTTACAGAAACATTACACAGCTCAAAGGCTTTAATATTATAATAAGAATTAGCAATTGCCTCAGGAGGTGAAAATATGAATTGTTTCCAAAACATTTTTTTATAGTGAACCATTTTCCCGCAAAATGGAAATGGGATTCTGTTATTATAACAAAATATAATAGAGTGGGTAGTAGGCATAAATGTAAAGGGGAATATGAGGAATTGAGGAAGGACTGTGGGGGAGTGGGAGAAGCAGAAATAGAAACAAGGAGGCAGAAAGAAAAAGGAATTAAGAATTGGTAGTGAAGACAGTTATTGGCCATAAACACATTTGAGAAAGTTAATTAAGAGCATTGTTGTGGTTCTTGCTGGAGCCTTTTCTCCAGGCTGAAAACCTAAGGAAACTCTAGAAGCTAGTAAAGCCCTTGGTGATACTGGGAGAAGTGAAAAAATCCTTATGTGATGTAAAATCCTTGGATTATACTTCTGAGTTTTCTAATGCAGAATATCTCTTTTCTTTCCAACCTCAGTCTACCAATAATGGATAGGGAGAAATCAATAATCTTCTTTTTTGGTCCCCACAAAACTTTTACAAATGACCAATTATCACCAGAAAATACATTTGTCTAGAGAAGATTGTAGTCATTAGAAAGGCAGAAAAATGGTAGACTGGAAGACGATTGGTAGAACACAGCATATTAGTGGCTAAGGGGGTGAAGACTGGGAATTGATAATAGTAAACAAATGCAAGACCAGGAAAGGGAAATGTACTATATTTATTCGATATTTTGAAGAATTTCATTGGGAAATACTCATGCTAAATATCTGAGCATCCTTGGTCAAGCCTGGAAAATATAATTTTAAATAGTTTTAATTATAATTTAAAATAGAATTTTAAAATGTTACATTGTTGGGGGCGATGTTGTATGAATATAACTATCATGGCCGTCTCTACCTTCTCCTTCTTTGTCTTCTCCTTCTCCTTCTCCCTAAGTTCGCGCCACAAAGTTCCCGCGCGCGGGAACTCACCACGCCTAGCAATTCAAATTATCCAATCATGTATCAACACCTAAACCTTAAGGCATTTCCCTTTTCCCTCCCCTTTCCCTGTTTATA
>JAQZBX010036423.1:0-24203 GCA_029593785.1 Cabassous unicinctus
ATACCTGGATATAGATGCCAACCAGCCCAGTGAACATGTAAAGCACAGATTAGTCACTTAATATATGTTTAAATGGATAAGCAGTACATATATTAAGTGATAATGGCATGTAAAACATCATGCCAGGCATTCTGGGGGAATGCCAAGATACAACACAGTCCCTATCTTCATGAGACGTTCATTCAAGTGAGACATAGGGCAAATGCCTATGTGATTTCTAATTCAGATTTCCAAATGTGTTTTGAATCTCAGGTTTACTTTTTGTTTTTAATTGTGTATCAATCTAAAAAAAAATGTTTGCCATTTGTATAAAACTACGATGTGAGTGTGTGTATATATGGTCGGAAGAGGATGGGGACATTGTAATGCCTGGTATATATTTTAAATTTAATGAGTATTAACTTGTAAAACTAATCATAGGATCAAATAAGTTTGGTATAATTCATATATAAATCCAGATTTTCTAACTGTTCTTGAGAACCCAGATGCTGTGGTAGAACTGGAAACATGTCCAACTGGCAGCTGTGTGCTGATGCCAATTATAGAGTTTAGGAAATGTTTCATGATAAGGTAATGCATGCACTACGTATTGAGACTCAGCTGCCAAACTAAGGAAATGGCAGGCTATGGGAAAGCATGATGTGCACCATGATTGGCTGGTATGAAATGCAGTGTCCAAGTTGGCAAGTGGTAATGAGGCTGGAGTGTGCAACAAGGGTGCCCTGATCACAAGAATTTCTGTGCGCTATGAAGAAGAGACTGTGTTTAATTTTGGAAAAACTGTGGTGGTTGGGAGAGGGCCTTTGTGTAGTGAAGAATTATTCTTACCCATAATGTTATTTATGATGGGGGCTTGGACTCAGATAATATAAATTCTGCCTCTGGAAGGGCCTGCACACTAAAGGTATCAGCCCAACTTCCAAGAGAAACTGGAGACCAAAGGGCAGGCAGCAGTGTGTTATTAAGCCATTAGGACTACAAAGGCTCAGGCACACTTCTCCTTTTGGCAATATTCCATGAATATTCTGACACTTCCGTTCTGGGAAAGGATTACTTGTGGATCACACATAAGAAGTTACACATTTATTACTTCATGGGGCTATGCCTTATCCACTTCTTCCATTGGATCATTTAATCTGTATCTTTCCCTGTTATAAAGCATAAACATGTATATAACCTGTTGCAGTGAGTTCTTTATATCCTTCTAGTGAATTATCAAACCAGAGTGTTGTTTTGGGAATCCCCCTGTGTTAGTTTGAATAGCTTCCCTCACAAAGACAAGTTCAAGTCCAAACCACCATTTCTGTGCATGCACAATCATTTGGAAATAGGGTCTGTGAAGTTCTTATTAGTCCAGGTGAGACCACACTGAATCATGGTGAAACTTACCCCAATATGGCTGGAGACCTTATAAGCACTTATAATCCACAGTTAGTGGCAATGCTTCAATATGTGCTCATCAATTGTAACAAGTGTACCACACTAATGAAGGATGTTGTTAATGTGGGAAAATGAGAGAAGGGGAAGGGTTGAGTTGTATGGGAGACTCATTTTTTTATGTAGCATTTATGTAGTCTAAAGTTTCTTTAAAATAAATAAATTTTTAAAAATGAACACTATGGAATTTTACATCTGAATATGGTTAAAAGGCAAAATTTTAGGTTGTATATATGGTACTAAAATAAAAACAATAAACAGATAAGTAAAAAAAAAATGGGCACAGTAGTAATAGAAGGCAGAGGAGGAAACCAAAGGAAGACCTTTCTATGAGGTGGAGGAAGGGATTGATTGCCTGCAAGCTACCACCTCCAGAACACACAGGCTACAAGGAAGGTGTGGCCAGACTTAACCTTGATTTTGGACTTTTTGTATCCAAACCTGTGCCAACTAGCCTGTGGCATTTTGGTTTAGCAGACTAGACCACCTAAGACAATCCTGAGCTTGCACTGGTGTCAGAAATGAGGGGAGATCTGATAGGCACCATTCCTACAAATTTTTCTCTTGTCTTAATACTCATAGTGTTGAAGGATGTTAAACCTAACCATCATCAGGTTACATTTTGGAAAGATTATTTTGGCAGAGGAATGAAGGAAGCATTGCAGGTATAACAGTGACATTCTGTTTATAGTAATTCAGGCAAGAATGGTGAAGACTTGAACTGGGACAATGCCAGAGATATTAATGAAGCAGAACCAAGGGGTGGGTTATCAATTCACTGGTGAAAGACAGCAGAAAAGGGCCGGGTGACTCCCCAGTTTCTGCAACTAAGCCTGTGGTAAGTGCCAAAGAGGGTTTAGATTAAAGGAATGATTAAGGTATCCAGGATTCAGTGATGTTTCTGACTCAAGACTCCAAAAATGTTGAAAGATTACATTTGAAACAAATTCTGAAAGAGATCCAGAAGTACAAGGTAAATTCTTCATATAAAGTCTACTCCTGGTAATTACCCCATCTTCCCCATTCCAGGCACTAAGGGTGTTTCAGTGATTTAACATTCTATTAGTCAGCCAAAGTGGTGTTAATGCAAACTACCAGAAATTTGTTGCCATTTATAAGGGTATTTATTTGAGGTAGAAGATTACATTTGCCAGGCCCTAAAGAGTCCAACTCAAGGTGCCATAAGAGGTACTTTCTCACCCAAAGTCTGTTGATACATGTTGACACAAGATGACAGCAATGTCTGCATGGGTTCAGCCTTCCTTTTTCCTCTTAAAGCTCCATGGTCACAGCTTCTTCAGAGATCAGCTAAAGGCTGGCATAAGGCTCTTCTCTCTCAACAGAGCTTGTTTATTTCTGGGCTCAGGTGTGTTCTGTCCAAAAGGTCAGCTGTAAACTCTCAGGCTCATCTATTTTCCCAAAATAACGCCTATAGAATACTCTCTCTTCCTGAGTATCTGCTTCTGTGTGTCTAAGACCTTGTGAAAGTCTGTTTTATCAGCCCACAAAGAAGGTGGGGATTCAATGCTGAGTCATACTCTAATGACATTGTTGAATCAAAGCTCTAATCTTAACATAGTTTAATCAAAGGCATCTCAGCTGAATCTAATATGATGAAAGAGTGTCATGTCCAGAGGAACAGGTCAGTTTGCAAACATAATCAAAAATCTCCTTTTTGAAATTCATAAATAATATCAAACTGCCACAACCAGAGTAATTTTCCTCTCTGTAGAACACAGCATGGGGCAAGTAGAATTGCAGGCACAGAAAAGGAATCCTTGTGACTTAAAAGACAAAGAAGGGCCAAGTGAAGTCATTGAAATCATATTTCTTCAGTGATTGGATTTCCTTGGATCTGTATTTATCCTCTACAATTTAATTTGATATGACTAAAGTCTTTTTTGCCTTCCCAAGCAACCAATAGGTTGTGGTCCCTAAAGGACTCCCTTGTGTACCAAGTCTTAAATAGCAACCATGGCATGTCAACAAATAGAAGGCATCCCTAGCAACACTGCTGTCCAAACGGGCAGACAGGTTGCCTTTCCCTCTTGTGCTTCTTAGGTTGAAGGCAGGAAGAGCATGACCCAGGCTGGAGCTTCGGTTATTCTGTATTCCTTGGAGATTCACTATAGCAAATTTGGGTCTTCCTCAAGGTTTTTTATTTGAAGGTAGGAAGCAAACTCAGAGTGACTCTGTACCTTCTACAATAGTTTGGTAACATCTGCTATTTGAATCTAAGTTGAAAATATTTTCCTTTTAAGGATTGGTAGACAGCTATCAATTTAGTCATGCTTTTGCCACAGACTTAATCCATGCTCTAAGAAATATTTAAGTATTATCTAAGCCAAAATTGATAAATAATACTTAGCTAGCAGTTATTGAATATTTATGCATCAAAAACATGGCACACTTAAATCATCTCATAAATCCAAATAGGTAAGTACAGTTATTATCAATTTACTGGTAAAGGAATAGAGGCTTAAATACTAACTTACCTAAGGCCATACAGCAAGTAAGTTGCAGAGCCAGGATTGTAACTCAGAGAGTTTAAGCATTATGCTACATCAGTTTCAGGCTTTGAAAAACCCTTTCTCTAGTGACTGATATAGGGTACCTCCAAATTTGGTTTAATGTCTACACTTTATATTTAGCAAAACTGAGTATGCAGTGAGAATGTCTTTATGATGATGAATGTCATACTGAAGGCAGGGCTCAGAGGGTGGCATGATGCAGACAGAGGAGAAGTAATCATCTGTATTAATCAGGGTTCTCTAGGGAAACAGAATCAATATTAGATATCTGTAAATAGTATAAGATTTTATAAGAGTATCTCACATGACTGTGGCAATGCACAAGTCCAGGTTCCACAGGAAGGCTGCAAACCTTGATAAGATTCTGGGACACATTAGCTAACCAAAGATGAGCTGGAAAATTCTATCTGAATGCTAAAACCACTTCCCTTTTTAAGGCATTCAAATGATTGGATAAATCATCAATCATGGCTGGTGACAGTCACCTTGGTTGATGTAGATGTAATCAGCCATCTATGCAGTAAACTCCCTGATGACTAAAGCTCATAAATGTCCTTGTATTACAATTATCCCAGTGCTTGTTTCACCAAACAACTGGGCACATTTACCTGGCTGAGTTGGCACATTAAACTAACCATCACATCATCCAAGCTGATATAAAGCTGAATTATTCAAAGCGAACTCATAATTGATGCCAAGTAAAAGCACTATGCAATCATTAAAAGATGTCATTTTTGAAGAAGTGAAACCTTAAAATAAACCTATCAATGGAATTACCAATATTTAATGTTTTAAAAATCTAGTTATTTACTGTAAAAATCCAAATTACTATCTTCTCTTAAAACCAAAATCTAACCACAATAATCTCACAGTAGCAGTTGTCTATTTCAGACAAGGCATGAGCTCCTGTTTGACTAATGCAACCACCTTGTCCAGTCCATTTCATTAATTTACATAACCATTGATTTTTTCTTTGAAAGATTCTATAATAATTTCTATAATAATTCAAAAGTGAGGCAAACATAAAAAAAAATAAGGAAAGCTGCCTTATCCATCTTAAAAAACACAAAGTTTGAGAAGTTCCTTACTCCCATGAGCTAAGTTACTTTGGAAGCTGCCATAAATGCAATAAAACAAAGAAATGGAACAGATTCTCCATGCATTTGCTGCTCAAATGATGGTCCTTGAATGAGTTTCATGAGCACTATCCAGGAGATTGCTAGAAATGTAATATCTTAGAACCCATCCAGATGCACTAAATAAGGATTAAGATTTTAACAAGTTCCTTGGTAACTCATGTGTGCACATTATATTTGGAGAAGCTCTGCCCAACCCTTTGTACCTAGTGGATAAAACACCAATGGTTCTTACTGGGGCAGGGGATAGAGAGGTTGGAATGAGTTCTAGGTGAACTTTCTCTCCATTCTTCCATTGAGTAGCATAGGAATACTGTGAAACTTGAGGCAATTTCATTCTTAAGGAGGGAGCCCCCATTTCTCATTAAGGAGAGTGACCCTCTATATTTGGGGAATATGAGCAGTTGAAGGTAATAGCTTAGGACTTATGAACCAAAACTGATATGAATCAAGGCTATGGGAGTTAAAAAGAGATACCTTCTGAAAGATGTTGAAATTCTGGGAATATAGCTGTTCTTAGCATGCAGGTAGTTTTCATCTGGTTACCACCTGCAGGCTTCCTCTGATATACTGCAAAGCACAACTTTGATATTCTCTGGAAAGAGGACTAGGAAGATATCATAATATATCGCTATCCATTCTGCACCAGCTCAGTTATCACCACTGTTGTAGGTCTGATGCTATGGTTACAGTTACCATAGAGATATAACAATGCTTGGTTGAAGCTTATCCCTAAGAAACAAAAGAAAACAAAAATGAAACCAAACAAACACCAAAAGCTAACCTACAGCAACAGCAATATGAAGGCACAGAAAATCAACCAGACAGTAATGGAAGGAAATTTGTTCCTTGAAATATGGAACCAATCCTGGTGGAGCCACATATCTATGGATTTCCCATAAGCTAAAAGTTCTTAAAATTTGGTCTTCATTAGAATCTCGACTGCATAATTTGTGGTAATGGGGGACGCTGTTCGCATGCTCCCTTGATAAAAAGAAAATAATAATAATAATAAATAAATAAATAAATAAAATGGATTGTTGGACTTCAACCCCCTTTCTGATTCATTGGGTTTAGAGTGGAAACCAAAACTTATGTATCTAACAAGTTCTCAGGTGATGTTAATGCTACTAGTCCTGGGACCACACTTTGATAATCATTGATATAAGTGACTTGCAAGGTCAGCTTGTACAGGGTAGGGCTGGTTGAGAGGCAAGAATGCCAAAGTCTTATTGGCCTGAGGGTTCAAATAAGGAGTTTGCACTGAAGTGGCTGGAAGTTGAGGGAAAAATTCCTTAAAAGAGAGAGCCACATCAGGGGAAGACCCACCCTGCACGTGTGTATGTGAGACTATAAGGAGTCAAAGGAGAAAAAAATAGCTGGAAGTAAAATGAATAGAGCAAAGATTTCAGCATTTGCTCATTACATGGAAGAGAGATTTTGGAGATGAATGTCTAACCATGTTATACAGGATTCATGAATGTGTTATTTTTCCAAAAGGGAGCTGATGCAAAGAATCAGAAATGTGGTGGATATTATAAAGGATATTTATTTGGGGTAAAATCTCACAGTACCAAGGTAGTGTAAAGGCCAACTCAAGGAACTCTAGGAGGGGCCTTTTCACCCAAGTCAGAAGCAAGATGGCAGGTGAGCTCTGCCTAGTCTCTGCCTTCCTCTCTGGACCTCCTATCTCAGGCTCAACTGGTCTGCTTTTCTTCCCTATTTCAGCTGCAAGCTATCAGACATATATGGCTCATCTCTCCCTGGGGCCTCAGTGAATTGAGCCTCTCCTTACTCTAACATTGCAGGATAAAAAATGGAAGAGCTCTCCTTTCTGAGTGTCTCCATTTTTATCAGACACAGCAAGAGGTCAGAGACTCAACTTGAGTCACACTGCACCGAAGTAGTCCTGTTGAAAAAGGTCTCACACCCACAGGAATCGACCAACACACAAACATAATCTTTCATTTCAATGAGATTCATAAAATAATTTCAAATTGCCACAGTGAACAGTTTAGGTTTTTTTATTATAACAAAGTAAGAGGTGTGCTGTAATAGCAAAGACTATGTCCCAAACTAAGGAATTCAATCTAAGACCATGCGTAAAACTAAAATACCCCTTTCTTAACAAAACCAACAATTTTACTGCATACATGAAAGAAACTATCTTCAGTGAAAGATGAGAGTCTATTTTCTACAGCTTCTTGTTAAAAATATTTAGTATGCAAAAAATCATTATGTAATGAAGAAACAGGAAAATGTGACCAACAAGCAAAAGAAAGAACATTCAGTCTAAATAAACACGCAAAAAACCTAGATATCAAAATTAGCAAAGTCTTCAACAAATGAATGACAACTATTTATTTATTCATTTTTGTCATATATATGTATGTGTCTTTATTTTATATATTATAGATTTGCCATTAGTTAAAGATTAAAATGATGTGAAATACCTTAGGTCATGTCAGTATATGTGATCAATTTTGTCATTTTACAAAATATTAAATGGTTTATAAGGCTGAACATAAGGATCATTGGCATTCTGCTGGGGCTAAAGCGCTTGTCTATGATAGATACTTCACAGATATTTACCTCCTAATTCCTCTGTGTCTGTGAGAATTTAGGAATTAGGTGCTTTGGTTAAGAGATGTAACCAAATGGATGATACACTGGCTACTAAGAGCTATGAATACACAAGATGATGTATGTTTTTTTTTAATCAAGGGAACTATTAAGATTACACTAAGGTGTTAATTTAAGACTATACATTGTCATACATAATCTCTTAAGAAGGCAAGCATATTTTAAAGCCAAACTGAAAAGCTTTAAGTTTGTCATATAACTATTTTTGTATTTATGTATGTTTTAAAGTGGCCATATGAAGGCATATTAAATTTAACACAAGGGGTGTAAATAATCAGAGAAAATAGTCATTAAATGAGAGGAATAATTGATTTATGAGTATATTTTCTGTGTCTTTGTCATATTCTTCAAAGAATTTTTTAACAAAAGTCCACTACTGAAAAAGCTAGAGTTTCTAAAAATTATGGTTAATTGTTGCTGTTTTTATTTTAAATATTTTTAATTTAAACTAAGGGTTCTAATGAATATGAAGATAGAATACAGGTGATCCTGAATTTGGATGGGAAAGGTTATGCTTATTTTCATTGACATCTAACTGAAATTGAACATTTTCTTAAATTATGAGAGTAGGCAAAAAAGGAAAAAAAAAATCTGTAATATAGGTATTGCTCGTGACAGTTTTCCAACAGAAATCACAATTTATAACATATTGAAAGTTGTTGCAGATAGATTAAAATATCTTTTAAGCTCATGCTATTTTGTAAATATAGTAATTACCCAACCTGATGTTAGAGCAAATGTCATTATAGTCTTTCTAGTTACAGATGTTTCTGGGAGGTAGCTGGTTAACACTGGGAACTCTGTGCCTCATACTTGTCCAGCCACAAAATAGTGCAGTCACATATTCTCACAGTGATGACTCCATAATCTCTGTTTAAAATTGCTTGTTTTATTTTTTCAGTTTTTAAAATATATTTAGATTACATAAAAGTTACACAAAACATATAGGGGTTCCCATGTGCCCCACTCCCCAAACCTCCCACACCCTCCCACATAAACAACATCCTTCATTATTGTGCCACATTCATTGCAATTGATAAACACATTCTGGATCATTGCTGCTGAGCATGGACCAGAGTTCACATTGTACTCCACTCTTTCTCCCACACAATTCTGCATGTTATGGGCTGACATAAAATGGCCTATATCTGTCATTGCAATGACATTCAGGATGTTTCCCAAGCCCCCCAAAAAACCCATATTACAACTGTTTTTTCCTCTCGCTGCCCCTACATTCTCCAGTGGCCACTGGCTCCACATCAATGTTGTAATTTCTTCCATTGCTGGAATCACAATATTTCTAAAGTTGAATACCAGTAAGTCCACTGTAGTCTATAGTTCATTCCCCCATGCTGAGGATTCTGGGATGATGATGTCCACTCCACCTCTAATCGAGAGGGCGTTTATATCCCATGAGGAAGATGGATGGACTATCTTGCTTGGAGTTATGGATGCTCTCATTTCATTGGTATGGTTGTTGTCAATCCTCATCTCCTTGTTAGTTGTCCTGGGTGATTCCAATGAACTGGAGAGTAGGTGTAACAACTCTGCTGAGGCTCCAGGCCCAGCTGGCACATGGACAGCCCAAAGATTCCAGTCACTTGAATGTAAAGCTACAAACTCCAGCACCAAGTATACACTTAAATAGAAAATAAAGATGAACAATGTGTACGGAAGCCATAATTGAATCCAACGCTGTTACTCTCAGGAGCAAAAACACCAAAGTAGCACCCACTGGAATGGCACCAAACTCCAGAGCTATCTGTCCTAACCATAGGACCTGGGCATCTCCAGAGCCCTCAAGATCCCCAATATTTTGGAGTAGTGTCCAATTTGGCAATCTCTGAGCTCCTCCTAAGATATGCATAAGTGTTACATCAGGGATGACCTCCCGACTCATTTTGACAGTGCCCTGTGAACAATTGAACATATTTATATACATTATATAAATGGCCAGGTGAACTTCCTCCAATGTATTCCCCATCACTGACACACCCCCCCCATGGATCCACCCCTGCCCCATGTTGTAACCCTATTTAAAATTTCAATTTACATATACAAGGCTAAGAGATGTGAAATTCTGGAGAGATTGGGGACTGTAAAAAAATAACTAAATAGGTATTGCAGAACTCAAAATTATATCTAAAATATGATCCACCTATTTCACACCCTTATTTCCAATTGAACTCTCCACTTCAGGCTTAAACATTTGTAGAATGTTTACTTGGTTGTGAGTGATCAGAATCTTAGCACAAGGATTCAAGGAGCTGAGAGTGAATTGGTGGAAGCAAACATACAAGCAAAAATTAACCAAAAATGTGTGAGACTAGCTATACTAATATCAGACAAAATAGACTTTAAATGCAAAACTATTGTAAGACACAAAGAAAGACACTATGTATTAGTTAAAAGGGGTAATCTTTCAAGAAGCAAGAACTATCATAAACATTTATGCAGCAACCAAGTTGCCTCAAAATCCAGAGGCAAAAACTGGAAAAATTAAGTGGAGAAATACATGCTCCTACAATTATAGTGGGGATCTTTAATACACCATTATTGCCAGTTTGCAGAACATCTCCACAGAAAATCAATAAAGAAACAAAGACACTGAGTAATAAATTAGAGGATCTGGATCTAATAGACATATGCTGAACACTACACACACATAGATTGGAATATACATTCTTCTCTAGTGCACATGGATCATTCTCCAAGATAGACCACATGATAGGCACAGAAAAATTCTCAAGGAATTAAGAAAGATTGAAATTATGTGCAGTAATTCCTCTGAACACAATGGAATGAAGCTGGAAGTCAATAAGAGCCAGAGAACCAGATTAGGCACAAAGATATGGAAGTTAAACAACACACACTTATACAAACACTGGGTCAAGGAGGAAATCTCAAAAAAAAAAATCAGTAACTACCTTGAAATGAATGAAAATGACAACACAGCATGTAAAAACCTATGGAATGCAGCAAAAGCTGCACTGCGAGGGAAATTCATAGCCAAAATGAATATATTAAAAAAGAAGAAAGAGCTAAATTCAAAGACCAAACTACTCCAAGAGGAATTAGAAAAAGAAAACCAAGCTAACCCCAAAGGAAGTAGAAAGAAGGAAATAACCAAAAATAAAGCAGAACTAAATGAAATTGAAAATAAGAAAGCACTAAAAAAAATAAACAAAACCAAAAGCTGATTCTTTGAGAAGATCAATAAAATTGACAAACCCTTAGCAAGACTAACAAGGAAAATGAGAGAAGATGACAATAAAGAAAATAATAAATGAGGATGGGGACATCACCACTGAACCCACAGAAACAAAATGTATCATAAAAGGATACTTTGAAAAATTATATGCCAACAATATGGATGATTAAGAAGAAATGGACAATTTCTTAGAAACACACAAGCAACCTACATTGATGAAAGAAGAAATTTATGAACTTAACAGACCAATCACAAGTAAAGAGAGTAAATCAGTCATCAAAAACCTTCCAACTAAGAAAATCCCAGGACCAGATGGCTTCAGAGGTGAATTCTACCATATCTTCTAAAAGAACTATCACCAATCCTGCTGAATCTCTTACAAAAAATATAAGTAGAAGGGACATTGCCTAACATTTTTTGATGCCATCATTACTGTAATAACACCAAATAAAGACACCACAAGAATGGAAAACTACAAATTAATATCTCTAACAATCCTAGATGCTAAAATCCTCAAGAAAATGCTTGCTAATTTTATTTAAGAACACATCAAACAAATTTTATACCATGACCAAGTGGGCTAAATTATGGGTATGCAAGAATGTTACAACATAAGAAAATCAATCAATGCAATGCACCACCTATATCAAAAGAAAAAAAAATTGCATGATAATCTCTATAGATTCAGAAAAAGCATTCGACAAAATACAGCAACTTTTCATGATAAAAAGACTGCAAAAGGTAGGAATAGAAAGAAACTTTCTGAACATGATAAAGGGTATAAATGAAAAAAAAGAAAGAAAGAAAAACAACACAGCTAACATTCTATACAATGGTGAAATCCTAAAAGCTTTCCCTCTAAGATTGGGAAAAAATCAAGAATGCCCACTATCACTGCTCCTATTTAGCATTGGGTTAGAAGTACATGCAGGAGCACTGAGGCAAATATATATATATATATATATGTATATATATATGGCTTCCAAATTGGAAAAGAATAAGCACAAATTTGGCTAATTGCGGATGACATGATTCTATTCACAGAAATCCCTGAAATACCTACAATAGAGCTTCTAGAATTTATACATGTGTTCAGTAAAGTCGCAGGTCATAAGGTCAATGTGCAAAAAAATAGTAGCACTTCTGCAGCATCAATAATGAGCAATCTGAGGAGAAAATCAAGAATAAATACCATTTTCAATAGTAACTAAAAGAATCAAATACCTAGGAATAATTTTAACTAATGATGCAAATGACTTATACACAGAAAACTACACACCACTATTAAAGGAAATCAAAGAAGACTTAAACAAATGGAAGAATATTCCCTGTTCATGGATAGGGAGACAACATCATTAAGATGTCTATCCTACCAAAACTAATACAGATTTAATGCAATCCCAGTAAAAATCACCACAGCATTTTTTACTGAATTGAGAACACTAACTATGAAATTTATTTAAAAGGACAAGAGGCCCTGAGTAGCCAAATACATATTGAAAAAGGAAATTGAAATTGGAAGAATCATACTAACTGAATTTAAAACATACTCCAAAGCTAGAATGGTGGTCAAAACTGCATGTTATTGGCACAAGGATAGACATACTTACAAATGGAACTGTAGTGAATGTTCTAATATAGTTTATCTCATATATATTCATCTTATATTTGACAAGGCCACCAAGCCCACTCAACAGGGATAGAATGACCTCTTCAACAAATGGTGCTTGGAGAACAAGATATCCATATCCAAAAGAATGAGAGCGGAACACCATCTCACACCTTATACAAAAATCAACTCAAGATAGACCAAAGATATAAACAAAAGAGCCAAGAACATAAAAACTTTGGAAGATAATATAGGGAAGCATCTACAAGATTTTGAAATAGGAAATATTTCATGAACTTCATGCACAAAGCACAAACAGTGAAAGAAACAGTAGATGAATGGGATCTCCTCAAAATTAAAAACTTTTGAACCTCAAAGGAATATATCAAGCTTTTTAAAGGCAGCCTACCCAATGGGTAAAAATATTTGGCACCAAATATCTCACAGAAGACTAATATCCAGTATATATAAAGAAATCCTACAACTTGGGGATAAAAAGACAAACCATTTAAAAAATGGAGAAGCAACTTGAAATGACACTTCTCCAAGGAAGAAATACAAATGGTTAAAAAGTACATGAAACAATGCTCAACATCACCAGCTATTAGGGGAATGCAAATCAAAACTATAATGAGATACCATTTTACACCCATTAGCCTGGTGACTATTAAAAAACCAGAAGACTTCAAGTGTCAGAGAGGTTGTGGAAGAATGGGAACCCTCATCCAGTGTTGCTGGGAATATAGAATCGTCCAGCCATTGAGGAGTACAGATTGGTAGTTTCTCACAAACTAACTATAGAACTGTCAATTGAGACAGCAATTCTACTGTTGGGTATATACCCAGAAATGAAAACAAGGACATGACAGCTACATGCACACCAATGTTTATAGTGACATTATTCACTATTACCAAAAGATGGAATCAACAAAAATACCCATCAACAGAAGGATGGATAAACAATATGTGGTACATACATACAATGGAATATTACTTAGCTGTAAGAAGGAACACCGTGATAACACATGTGATAAATGGATGAATCTGGAGGACCTTATGTTAAGTGAAGGAAGCCAGGAATTGAAGGACAGATGCTACATGACCTTACTCATATGAATTAAGCAAATTGAGCAGACCCAGAGAGTTAGCATCTAGAAGATAGGTTTACAGGAAATAGCAAGGGAGAAGAAGGTTTTGAGCCAACACCCAAATGGACATAATCTATGGTAAAGTGAGAGTATGTAGTTGTACATCGAAGATATATGCCAGGAGGGTAATGATAATATTGGGTGGTGGTTGGGTGGTGCAGATTTGACAGGTGGGTAGATTGGGGAGTGTGGGTCAGAAGGCCCATGGAAATGGGAGGAGGGTTGGGAGAGGGAGAAAGTAAACACTGGGGATGTGCAGATATGTGGATGAAAGTGCAAATTTGGGAATGCTCTTATGGCAATATGACAAGGAAGGGTTACTAGTTTAGGGTGTTGGATGGGGGGAGGGTGGATTTGGGACAGGGTGCCCCTGGAGCAAGCTTCTAAGGAGTGCGTGAGGGATCATTTACTCATAATGTGTTTTATCTGTGAGTGGAGACCCACATAATGAGTGGGAAGGTGTTGGACTCCCATCCTGGGAAGGACCTATTTGTTCACAAACAGTGAAGCAGGAAACTCTCCAGAACATGGGTGGTTCTTAATAGTGGAGGACAAACCAGTGTGTCAAGAACTCAGTATTGTTGCAAGTAACTATGAATCTTGTCATCCAAGGAGTGAAGCCAGGGTTTTTTTGTTTTCCCTGAGGGGAGGGGGAGGGAGGAATGGAAGTGATAGAAGAGGAGATATTTAGTGGGGAATGGAAGTGTTTTACCTGATCTTGCAATTATGGGCACAGGCCATGTTAAAAATCATCAAAATTTTTAAATTGTACAATCTAAAAGGTAAACCATAATGTAAACCATTGACCATGGTTATTGGCTTTGTTTCTCTATTTGTATATCAGTTATAACAAAGGCACCATTCACATATAAAAGTGTATTAATATGGGAGGGAGGAAAATGGAAGGAGGTTGGGTGTATGAGAGTCCACTGCGTTCTGTATGTGAGTTTATTGTGACCTAAACTTCCTTTTAAAACATAAAGGAGAAAAGTAATACACTGGGGAATAAATGGAAGAAAATGTCACTCCTCATACAGGACACCAGATATTAGTGATGAAAGGCAAATGTAAAAAAAATTAAATATTTTTCATTATTTTTTAATGTCCCAATCTTTTAATTTTATGTTTGATTTTAAAAAAATTTTCATTTATTTTATTTCTTATATTTATCCCTATAATTATTATTTCATTTTACTATCGATTGTATTTGGCTCTTTTAATGGCTTCATGTTTGAAGAAGCTTTGGATCACAGAAGGTTTACAACTGGGGCAGGGGAGGAACATTGGTATGGGATGTCAGTAATGGAGGAGCCATAGAAGAAGTTCACCTGGGCATACATATAAGGTATATAAACTTGGGGCATTGCCACAATTGGTGGATACTCTCACAATAACAGAGAATATTGAATTTCCATCCTGGAGAGCTCTGCCACATTCTCTAATGCAACAGCAACAGTCCCCCAAGTGCAGGGGCAATGACTGACAAAGAAGGATGATCCATTGATGGGCCCTTGATATTGATGATTATGCATATGAGCCTTCCTTCTTGAAATTGAAACTTAGCCTAGTGTGTTGTGGAGCCTAAGATTTGCCTCCTGAAAGCCTCCTTTTTGCTCAAAGGTGGCCTATGTCTAAGTCAAACTCAGCATATATATGCATTACATTCCCCCCATCATGGGACATAACTCCTGGGGATGAGCCTACCTGGCACTGAGGGATTACTACCAAACACCAACTAGTAATTTAACTAGAACAAGACCTCAAATCAAAGGGGGAAAAGGTAAAGACAAATGATATAATATGGCTAAGAGACTTCAAAGTGTGTGGGGAGTTCATCCCAGATATAAAGCTTATGTACATCTTAGCAGGATCTCATAGACTGCCAAAGTGGATTCTACTCAAAATCGTGGGGAACCTGAGGGCTCTGGAGACACCCAGGTCCTATTGTGAGGATAGATAGATCTGGAGTTTGGTGTCTTGCCAGTGAGCTCTACTTTGGAATTTGTGCTCCTGAGAGTGACAGAGTTACATTCAGTTATGGCTTCCCTACTCATGGCTCATCTGTCCCTTCTGTTTGAACCTATAGTTGGTGCTGGAGTTGATATGTGTACATCCAATAGACTTAAGTCTTTTGACTGTCCATGTGGTAGCTGGGTCCTGAGCCTGAGCAGAGTTGCTACACCTACTTTCCAGTCCATTGGACTCACCCAGGACAACTAACAAGGATTTGAGAATGGACAACCAACATACCAAGAAAATGAGAGAGCCTGCAACTGCAAGCAAAAGAGTTCTACCCATCAGCTGTATGGGATTGAAGCCCCCTCTCAATTAGAGGTGGAGTGGACATCACCATTCCAGAATCCTCTGGATTGGGGAATGAACTATGGACTAAAATGGGCTTACTGGTATTCTATTATATACTTATTATGATTCTAGCAGTGGAAGAAATTACAACATTGATGTGGTTGTTGTGACCCCTGGAGGATCTGAGGGCAAGGATAGGGAAAAACAGGTGTAATATGGGGGCATTTTTGGGACATAGGAATTGTTCTGAATGACTTTGCAATGACAGATATAGGCCATTTTATATCTTCCCATAACCTATAGAATTGTGTGGGCAAGTTGTAATCTACAATGTAAACTATAATCCATCGAGAGTAGCAATGCTCCAAAATGTGGTCATCCATTGCAATGAATGTACCACACTAAGGAAGATTGCTGTTTATATGGTAAAATGTGGGAGGTGTGTGGAGCAGTATGTATGGGAATCCTTATGTTTATTATGTAACATATATGTAATCTAAGTATCTTTAAAAAATAAAAAATAATATTAAAAAAATAATCTATTGGAAGAGAAACAGTAAAGATGCTTTATGAAAGTGTGGAACTAGTTTAGGAACAACTGCTCTAGAGTTTCAGATGTCATGAAGATTCTTTCTTTCATTTCTCTGCATTGTTCTAAAAATTGACATCATTTTCTCCAATGGGGTACAGACTTCTCTGTGCAGTTAGGGATATTTTTGAGGTGAGCTATTGGCTCACAGATTTATCACACTGAAAGGAAAGAGAAATTCTTCTTACAACACCAGTTAGAAAATTCCCAGGGAAAAATTCTGCTTATACAAGGGTGGATTGTAGTCTCTCCATGAATCAATCATAGTAAAAATGCTAATCACTCACTGTTTCCCAGGAATCTGTTCCCTTTTGGGAGGGGAACAGTTCTTAAAGAGAAGAGTAGTTGCATAGACATGGCAGATGGGAGAACTACTGTGACCTGGGTAGCCATTTCAATTTGTGGATACATCATTATTATTTAGGTGAGAATCCATCTACACAATTTTATAAGCACTTGTACATATATATTATATAGTGTATTACTCTCAGTATACTCAGAGAATACATAAATCAATGATTTAGTTGCAAACAATTTATTTTCAACAGGATCAGAATAAGGTGGGCAAGAAAATGGAGAAGTGAGACAGGAAATGGAGTAAACCAATGAAGATGTGCTAATGAGTAAGTTAACATTTTGAGCAACCATAGCTTGATACCACTCTGACCCAAAGAGACTTGTATCATAATAACTCAGAATTGTTCCCACAAAGGATATGCAAGCTAGGGATTTAGCTACAAAATCCTGTCCCTCATTGGTTGTGGGTTTCTCTAGGGGCTATAAATTCACAAGCATGTTAATCACTGTGAGGAAGTCCTCAGACAGAGCGACAAATATGCTTGAATACAGAAGGTGCCAACATGTAAGGAAACTACTCAATGAAGGGGAACGTGATATTCTGTGTGGGCTGAGAGGAATCAGGCAGGGCTGAAAGTGCCTGCTAAATTAATGCAAATCTCCTTACATAAGCAAGAACCTGTGGTGTAGTGTTTGGTAAAACTGAGTATTTCAAAATATGTTTTACTTAATTTAAAACTCAAAGAACAATATCCACATCCAAATGTATAGCAATGACAAATGGGAACATATTGGTGACCAGTGGGCTAAGTTGATCATCATAATTCAATAGCCAGACCCTCAATAACTCAATAACCCATTAAGGCATTTTCTTATTTTATCTAGTAAATATAAGACTCTAAGTAGCTAGTGTATATTAATGTAATTTTTCTTTTATAAATGCTGTTAAGCATTTGCTCTTAAAACTAAAATTGAATTTCACAGTTGAAAATATGCATTGTGGGTGATGTCCCACACTGATGAAGGTTGCTGGTGTGGGATGTTGTGGGAGGTGTGGGAGGTGGGGAACATGGGAATCCTTGTAATTTCTGAGTAATAATTAGGTAATCTAAGCACCTTTAAAAAAATATATATATATATATAAAATAACATTTATGTAAGAAAATACATATATATGCATATATATTTATATATCATTTTACAAATAAAAAATGGTTAAAAATTTAAAAAACAAACAAACAAACAAACAAAATAAAGCATATTGAAGAAGAAGAAGAAAAAAAAATGGACATTTAAGAAGTAAACTTGACGATGGTTGTGATGTGTTAGATCAGGACCAAGGCATCATATGTCCTACCCCACAATGATTTTTCAAAATTTCAGCTTCACTGTACATAGTTTAATAAATTAAAGTCATAATTTAAAATGAGGAAAATGATGATATTTAGTTTTTTGGGGCAATCACCTTTTGTGACAATAGAAATTGCCAAAGTCCTCAATAAGTTTTGTGTAGTAAATTTTGCAAACTAAGTTTATGGACCCTGCAAAGCTGCAATGCCATTTTGAGAGCAATTCATTGGAGTATGAATATAAGGTTTTAATTATTTCCATGGAAAATAAAGAACTTACTGTTATTGAATGTCAATTCAAAGAAGATTGGTGATGAAATTTTATTTACAGTGCCACACAAAAATAACACATTGTATGTGAAAAAGAATCACATATCACTGAGGATAAACTTAGGAAACCTCAAGTTATTATTAATAAGAGGTATTAGTAATAGGACAAAAAACATTGAATAATCAGGCCATTCTGGAAGGGCAACAAGAACCACTGTCAAATAATTCAGCCCAGAGAGGAATCCAGAAATGCAGGGTTTTGGTCTATCTTTGAGTGTAAGTGCTTAGTTGTTGAAAGAATGGATGAATTCAAATTGATTGGTGTTTGAATGTTATGTAGGATCTTTATAGTACATCAGAACCAGAAAGCAGATGATGCTTCTTTTAGTATGTAATAATAAAAATGAAAGCTAACATTTACTGAGGATTTACTATGTGCCTACACTGCTCAGCATTTAACATGAATTATCTCATGTATCACGACAATGACCCCTGAAGCTAGGCATTATTTTGTCCATTTTATAGACAAAAAAATAAATCTTTGAAAGATTAAAGAATTTTCCAAGGTCAGAAAAGGAATAAATAGAATTATTATCTGGAATTTAATATCTGGAATCCAAATACAGATAGAATTCAGAGCCCACCATCTTTTCCCATTACATTCCACTACTTATATGTATTCAGAAAAGGTATCACAAGAAATATTTCAGCCATGCATTGAAAGAAGTTGGCAAAATGTAGTGGTGACCTAGAAATGATGAAAAAATAATGTTGTGGGGAAAGTGGGGGAGTAGTGACATCAATCAAATTGTACCTGTGCCAAGAATAAGTTATCATTTCATAATATACACAATATATATTAGCCATTATTAAGATAGCATTGCAAAATATATTGAATATGACATTTCAATGATGCTAAGGTACAATTTTCGTAATGCAATCTTGTTAGGTATTTTAGAGTTATTATAATAATATGAGCAGTAAGATCCAGAAATTTCTTTTTACTTCTAAGGCCAAGCAAGATGCTGGAATGAACACTTAAGCAAGTTAAGAAATTACCTTTCTCTATATGGTAAAAAATAAATAAAAAATGAATGCCATAGCTAATATTTTTATACACTGAAACAGACTGAATATGCATTGCAGTTTCAAAATTGTATTGTATTAACAATTTAAGATTAAGTAAAATCCAAATTAAGCCTGTATTATAATAATTCTGGTTTGAAGTTTTGTATTATATCTGACATAAAATCTATAAAATAACATATTTTAATGGCATCATTAAACAACACATAAGAATACAAAGTTTAACTGAGAAGTAATATTGCTGAATAATAATAGTAAAAATAGGCAAAATTATCCTTCATTGATCCTTTTGATATAGAATCATTTGAAGAATGTGAGGACATTTTAGATATTATTAGCAATTTAATTTTGTAACAGAAAATTCTTATCACAAAGCTTTCAAGTTTCTAGACCAGTTTAATTGAAGTGTGAGAAGATTGCAAGGCAAGTTGTTTAAAGACTGTTTCTATTTATGTCTACTTCTTTGTATTAATACAAGAAAATCTTTTTAACAACTTGGAGATTAATATGTTGTAGTGATTCATGAAATGGGCAGCATCACATCCAGAAATGAGAAAGGACCTTCAAAAATTGATAGAATGGGCAGAGTTTAAACAGCCAGGCTTATATAAACAGAAAGGAAGTTTACTGTATAAATGACTCCATTAACAGTATCAAGAGAGTATCCTTATTTGGCTAATGTCAAGCCTCAGGGACTGGGACACACAAATTAAACATCTGATAGGTTATGATATGTTTCAGGTGCTTGGAGAGCTGAGTGTTCACAAGAAACCATAATAAGTAAAGTTTCAGTTTGCTGATATGAACCTTAGCTTGATGGGCTCCATCTTTAGCTTATGTGCATTATTTAAAAATTTGCCCACTTTGATCTGGCTCAGCCACTGAGAGTTGTGATCAAAATTCAAAACATGAGTGCCATGCTCAGTTACCACTTGTAGTTTCTGAATGGTATTCACATGTCACAGTGCAGGGCTTACAAATATTTGTGATATCAATGTTACTTTTTTGTTTATCATATTTTTCATCATTCTTGGAGCAGAGAGATCATTTCCTGATTCACAGACAGCTGGGTGCACTGATATACAATCTTTAGAAAACACACAACACCAGGGATACTATAATAAACTTTATGAGAAGTAAAATGTTCAATGTTTGAAGTATACTCCTAAGCCAAGGTCCCCCATGACTCAAATCAGTGAAATCAGAGTTTAAAAAAAACGACCTAGTGGAAGGACTTACCTGTCTAAGCCATGTGGCCTATTTCATGTACTTAGGTCATTATATCTCCAAAAGTGTTTACCCTAGTACAGCAGTTGTGTTGGCAAAAGTACAAATGACTCCTAGTTTAACTAACAAGTAATCAATGACAATACTATTATATTATCTAAATACTAAAGAATTGGTTGTGTAAGTGCTGCAACTCATTGGACATTATCTTAGCAATTTTTGCTTATGTTCTTGTACTAATTTTTATTTAGAATGTTCTACCATCCTAAGTAGAGTTAAAGCAGCAATCTTTTATCCTATTCTGTCTTCTGATAAGTCCCTCGAAATCAGGGAAGAGTTATTTTATAAATATGACACCTAGGACAGGTTGAGCAACAGAAGTTATTGCATGAAGCCTGTGGTGTCTCTGTAAAAGTATTTCCAAACCAGATTTAAAATGAACCACAGAATTATCTTTCTTTAGTTTGCATTTATGAATTAAATGCCAATACATAAGGACAGGGTAAACCATGGGAATAGATTTCAATGACAATTTTTTAGGTTTTCAAGTCCTACCAATGAAATATGTTGGGGGATCATGGGGTCTGGAATACCATTCCCAGGTTATGTTGCTCTGCTTCATGCATCTGTTTTTTGAGCTTCTCCTCAACCCACTAACACACGAACCAAGTGATAAAGGTCCAGCAACACATGGTCATAAGTCCCAATGAGCATTTTAAATTCTCCATAAACTTTCTAAGTGTGTTCCATAGGCTTAGGAAACTTCTTATTTATGACCCTCAACTCTGTTTCTAACTATATGAAAGTTTTCTGCAATGGTTCTCCACTTCTAGCAGGTGGCTTTAACTTAATGTGTATTTGCTTAGTAGTAGAGTGAAATAGTAGTTCTTTCAAAGTATCAGGTAGATTGAAAATGGTAAGGTAGAGAAGGATATAGAGGACTTGAGGGAAGGGCAGACGGAGTTGTGTCAGTCAAGGATTTAGAGCTGTTATCAAGTTTAGATTTCTCATGATCCCTTAAATTCTCATGTGACTACTGTAAACAAATTATTAATGAAGACATTTTTGAATCTTGAATTTCTTAGTAGACTCCAAGTACCAATTAAAATAAACATCCTTTTTGAGTTGTTAAAGTCAGGAGACCTTTTTCTCTAGTGCACCTTTTAGGTGACTAAGTTTGTCTAATTGAAACCTTCTCCATATCAACCATCCCACCTCTACTTTGTCTTTGGTGAGACTTTGCTGCTTGTTAGATAGACACAGCTTCAGCCCTATTTACTTTTGAACAGGTAATATAGCAGGATGCCAGATTTGGAGAATCAAAGTTTTTAAAAGTTTAGGGTTCCATCTTCATCTTGTCATTTCTTAACTTGTGTTTAAGAAAAAGAAACCTGCAGAAACAAAAATGAAACTCCCAGACTACACCATATGGCTAGGGACTCAGGCTCAAAATTTGAGTCTTTTTGTCACTAGGATTGACTAGATAACTTTTGGATTGAGAGCTAGTGAGATAAGAGAGCTCAAACACAAAATGATTGGAGCTGAGATACAAGAGAGTTCAGATCCAAAGAGAGTTGAACTCAGCTCAAACGCAAAGAGAGTGGAGCTCAGATCCAAGAGGGATTCACCCATGACCCTTGGAGGTGACCCACTCAGAGTATTCAGTGGGGACCTCACCTAACCTTCTCTTTGTTTCCAGAGTTGTCAGCAGTGACCTTCAGATCCCATTTGTCACCAAACTGGTAAAAGAAAAAAATTAACAACATGAAAATTGGGATCTCACAGGTTTATCAAGCAATTTATGAACTGAAAAGCAGTCTATCTAGAAAGCAGATGAGAGATCCTAAAGAGGTAGAAAGGTCAGTGTTTGTATAGACAGGCTTACCAACAAATGTTGGAGCTAGCAGTGTAAATGACTTCATTGACTTTATCAAGATATTTTCCTTATTTGACTAACACCAAGGCAGAGGGACTCAGATACACAAATATACAAGATACTAGTGGATTAAGATTTATTGTCCTTATATTTGGGGATTGGGGAGAGTCAAGAACACACAAGAAACAGTAACTAAATTAAGTTTCAGTTTGATGACATGGGGATTAGCATGAGAAGTTCCTTCTTGGACCTATGTGCACTATGTAACATTATGAATCGAGATATTTAAAGCTGTGCAACTAGAACAATATATAGAACCGAATTACTGATAGAAATGTGAAACTAGTACTGATCCATTGAAACCAACATCGTATGTGTGCTTCTCAGAAGACAATTATTGTCCCCACTGATTTATTTTAATTTTTCATAAATAAATTACTTAAAAATCATTATTTCAAACATATTTCAAAATATAGAGAATAATTTAAAATACATACCCTTCCAATTTTAATAAGCAATGACATTTTGTCATATTTTCTTAATTCCCATTTTTAAAATCATATGTGTTTGCAGTTACCGACTTCTTCCAAACCTATCACCAGAAGTAACAACTATTCTGAAGTTCATATGTACTCATCTTTTCCATTTTTAATTTTTTTCACAGATTTATAATCCATAAGCATACATAGATTCTATATAATATTATTTATTTAAAATTTTAGCAATCTCATAAATCATATACTGGTCATATCCTACTGCATCTTGCATTCTTTTTACTCAAGAGAACCCAAGAGATGTTCCAGGTTTAGTTCCTTAGTTCTATCTCATTCATTCTTTTCCTTTTTTTTTTTTAATTGAAGCATTGTAAACATACATTGAAGAGCAGATATCTAGTGCACAGCTATGTAATCTACACCAACACAAACATGCAGACCAGCTATATAACCTCCACCAAAATAAAGATGCAGACCATTTTCAGTATTCAACAATTTTCTTTTATGACTTCTTCCAGTTCATGCATCTCAGAGCCAACCAGCAATCTGACTTCTAGTATCATAAATGAATTTTCATTTTATTTGATCCATATATAATTTGACTCTACAGTATGAACTATTCAGGGAGCTTCATCAAGGTTGTTGCATTTAACAGTGTTTTTTTGTCATTGATATATAATATAGGGTTCTATGAATATAAAACATTTATTCAAGCACGTAGAATGAAATATATATATATATATATGGACCGTTTTCAGTTTCAGACTTTTATGAATAAAGCTGCTATAAACATTTTTTCTACATGTCTTATTGAAAAGTGCACTCATTTTTCTTGTATATACATTTATGGGTGCAATGGCTAGGCCACAAGAAAGGCATATGTTTGACTCCAAATACTAATGCCTGGTGTCCAAACTGTTAATAACAGTACTCTCTTCCAATAGCAATGAATGAAAGTTCATTAGTCCATATCTCCCTGACTATTGTTATGTCAAG